>PVIU01005464.1:0-113259 GCA_004026605.1 Ondatra zibethicus | reverse complement strand
TCCAAGCCTGTTGTTAAGAGAAAAACCCAGAGTTTCTGTCTCATGTCAAGAGCCATGATATGGGACAGAAGGAAAAAAGAATTTAGAAAACATCTTTGCTTTTCTTCATATCTATCATACCTTTCATTGAATATATATGTCTGTATATGTCTATATAATTAATGTTTAAGTTTTCCACAATGAACAATGAATTTTCCTGAAGTAATCTTTGAGGTTTCCAAGAAGAAGATGGGGCCCCATAAAAACAACTCTACCTGGTTGATATGATGTCATGATACTGATAGCGCTACTACAAGACCTGTTTTGGGTACCAGCTGCACAAGATGGTTCCAACTTGGTTAGCTGAAATCGTGCCCATCTTTTACAACATTCTGGCCAGACCTCCACAAAATACGCAGAGACTATTTGCAATCTTACCAGACATTGATCTTGAAATCTGTCATTTTACTTTCACAGGATCCCCTAGAAAGAACGTCGCCCCATGACAGCTGGAAGTAATTCTAGAAGACGACGTCCCCTCTCCCAGTAAAGTTTGTCCTCAGGCTTAGGGAGATCATTTAGGGGTTGATTATAATTGGCATATGGTTGAGGGTTGGGGGAGGAATTTTATAAGCTCAGGGATCTTTTTCTAAAAAAGAGGGATAATTGGATGATGGATAAGAGATTGGTATTTGTGAGTTATTGTTTATAGACAATTACATTGTTATAGATTCTTATATATGGATACAAAGTTAGATTATATTGAATATTATATTCTTGCATGCTTCTACCTCTGTTTAAAACATTTTTATGTATTTATATATATATATATATATGTATATATATATATATATCATATTGCAGTGTACATTTCTACCTCTGATCAAGATACTTATACACTGTTTATATTTGGAGGTCGTTGTCCTCATTTATTGCACAGTTGTTTATTGTCTTAGTCTTTAAGTTAGATAGGTATTAAGAATTATAAATCAATAGTCATCTATGTTTGTCATATTTATAGTTAGACTAATCAGATTCTTTAGATACATAGAGATTATATTCTGTATAAATAGATAACCTTCAACCTCTTCAAAGAGCTGTAGAAAATGGCATTTAATCTAACTTAGAGTTCTGTGGTAGTGAGACACAATCGCTCCTGACAACACCGATCTATTCCTGAGAGATTTTTGAGCATCAAAGACACTCACTCCACTTGGAGCTTGTCTTCTTCTTGGCAAAACCGGCCTTTGGGCAAGGAACTGCCCATACCTTAACCACTGACAATATACATAGTATCTGGAAATGGATAAGCAGAACTGTCAAATCTTGCCAAGACAGGGTAATATGGTTTTGGAAAATTTCTTGCCTTTAAAAATAATTTGTCAGTTATTCTAGGCCTTAGCCAAAGTTGGTTGCTTCAACGTTGTAAACGTGACTTTGGGTAGCCAGTTGTCTCTGTGATTTGTTGCATGTTTTGGAAGTTGTTTGATTGCACTTCCTAATTTCTCAGGTAACATTATTTCCCTTCTCAGATCTTCGAAGAGGTTAAAGACTAGATAAATGTAGTTACTTTCTTCTCATGACTTGGCAAAGTTATACAAGACTTAAGCTAGTTAGAATAGGATATTTGTTCTTATTGTATATAATTTTGTAGTAGGTTTAGAACTCTCTTACTTAAACAAAAGGGGGAAATGCTGTGGGAGTTCCTTCTGCTCCTTCAGCCAAGAGCCTTTAAGATACCAGTCCACTTGGGCATAGTCTCTGCTGCTTTTTAAAGCAGCAGCAGCCATGGGCTCCCTCTCTTGCTTCGGATTCCACTTCCAGCTACTAGACTCTGTTCCTGGTCATGCAGAGGGATGTTGTCTAGGACAGTGATCTATAAGTTTTTCCTTTAAATAAATAACCCTTTTAGTAATCATAATTCCAAACTGGTGTGGGATTGTTTTGTGACATATGCCTTCACTGATAAGCTTGGGACCAAGTGACTTTAACCAAACATCCATCTCAGCAGCCTACAGCTTAATATTTTAAAGTTCATATTGTATATTCATTTTTATTAACACCTCTAGAAGTATATGAAAAGGGGGCTGTTTCAGGTTCAATAAAAATAGCAGAAGACTCTGAGGTTTATATTCTATAGTAAGATTAAACTGTATGTGTAAATATATATATATATATACATATATATGTACATATATATACATATCTTTTGTGCTTTTCATTCCTTTAGCAGAGGTCCAATAATATGCCAGATCTGTCAATGGTGGTCAGGGCAGGTGGAAAACATGATGAGATTTCTGAAATAATTTCAAATTGCAATGGGAAACCTCTGAAGAGTGTTAATGATGCAATACAATTCCTACGTTATGTTTTCTCTAAGGCTATAAAAGGGGAAGGGATCAAAGAGGAGAAAGGGGAATGAGCCCAAGTGGCAGTGATGTCACCAGAAGTGATGGCATACATACTCACCTCGCCATTTCCTGATGTTATTACACGTCTGGGGCATATGCATGTCCTACTCAGCTTCCTCTGAGATGATGCTAACCTCCTTGATAAATGGAAGTACATATCTCATAGGTAAAAAAAAATCCCAAATTTTCTAGACTTACCATATTTAAAAGGTGGTCCTCAAATTTCTATATAAAATGGAGAAGCCATGAGTTCCAGTAGGTCAGACTCCAGAAATACAAAGAAGCCCTTCTTTCTGACTTGCCCTGTACCCAGAGTACCAACCTCAGTGCAGAACATTTTATAGGTTTGAATTACTCCATAGTTAAATAAGAAATTACTTTCAGGTAATTTTTGAGAATGTGTGAGGACTAAAAAAGAAATGACATAAACTCCTCTGTCATTTCAGGTGCTGTTCTCAAAATCTGCACATCTGCTTTCCTTTTGGACTCACCAGCCAATTTCCAAAGCAATTTGAGCTCACTTTTTGTAAAAGCATCTTCAAGAAAATATTCTGCAGAGTACTTTGGGATACAATCAAGATAAATGACACCTTTGCATTCCTCCCATAATAAATGCCCTCTTAAGAATGCGTCTAAAAGAATGCATCTTGGACAAGCCACTTTTCCCAGACCCTTAAACCTGCCTTCTCCTTGGTCTCTCAGTTATCATTTTATTTTCTGACGTCTTTCCCCACTGTGCTGACTTCTCCCTCCCTTCATTGTTTGTTCTCCTTGTCACTTAGTTCTAGAGATTGAACGTCAAGGAATTAAGCTTTAGGAAGAAAGAAATCACAGATCTCTCTGTCATGTCCTCCACTATTACCAGCAAACTTAAACAAACAAACAAACAAAAACTTTCTCCACTTAAAGATTAAATTACTTGTTTTTGGAAAGGACATATGATGAAGGTTTGGTATATTTGAGCTTGCCCTTCAGTTTACCTTCTGTTGTAATGAAAGCTCAAGAATCACAATTGTAATGGAAAAGAAAAGGAAAATTAGACATCAATAACTTTTTGATAAAACCACTAAGAATTAGTTTGTAATCTTCCATTAAGCATTTCTGGAATAAGAATAAGCTATACGGAAGATTAAAATTTGATTTGCTCAGTTATCCTGGTGTGGTGAAAAAGATAGCAAGCTGGGGACCAGAAGCTACAGTCTTCCATTATGTGCTATCTAGAACCTCTGAGAAAGGGTTTATTGTAAATATATGCATGAAAGTGGGCAGGGCGTTCCTTCCTAAACGAATTGTATAGATTAGAAGAAGAGGAACAGAATCAGGGGATTCTGTTCAAAATGACTTAGTTTTGAATCTAAAGTTTGTTTTTTCCAAGTAACAAGTTTGTTTTGCCACTCGGACAATCCCTGTGTGTGTGCAGTGATTTGACTCTCCTCAGTCTCTCCTGATTGTTCTCTGTTTTGCTTAGTCTTTAAGTTCTCAATTACTTATTTCTCCAGCTCAGACATTTTCCTGGAAACCAGAGGCCCTGGAGCTTTTGATGACACAAAAATACAGCTCATCTCCAAACAGATGAGATAGGTTATTCAAAGGCAAACACGAGTGACCATGGAGGAAGGACACAGATTTAGGTTACCCCAAATACCATGTTCCAAAGTGGTTACAGTTTGATGAGGTTTATATAGTAACAAAAAGAAAGTCACACATCCACACACTCTTTAAACACATTAGGGGATACATTAAGAGGGCCAGTTAAAGCAAAGCAGGTACCCCTCGTGTATTGGCCACAGTGCTATCTGGTGGCATGTTTAGCATTTTGGTTAGTGGAGACTAGGACTCTGTTAAACTTATGCATTCAAAAAGTTTATATGTTAATCTCAGGACCTTCAGGCAGACATAGATGTGGGCAAGGTGTGGTACTTAGACCTTTAAAACAATCCCTGATAAATGTAATTAGATTTTGGGCCTGCAACATTCCAACCTCAATTCAATCACTGGGTGCTCAGTGGAGGGTGTAGTTTCTTCTGGAAACTTTAATTCATGGAGCTATTTTGTGATTTGCAGCATTTGTAGCCTATTTCCAATAGGACAAATGCCCTCTTGAGGAGCAACTATTACTGTGTGACATTTTGATTGTGTTCTGACAAATAAAGGTTGCTTGGAGTCAGAGAGCAGAGCCAGCCACTAGTTGACCACAATTAATCATAGACAGTTGGAGGACTGTAGACAGATAGGAGACAGGAGGTAATGCAGGGCAGAGAGAGGATCTGGGTTTTTTCTGAGAAAGAAACTGAAGAGGTAGGAGGCAACTTGTGACTTCTCCCCTACTTCTTTGATCTTTCAGGTTCTTACCCCAATATCTGACTCCCAATTTTTTATTGGCAAAGAATAATTAGATAAGGCTTCAAACTGTCATTGCTGCCTTCTTATCTGCTGTTCCATGAGCTAGAATGGCTTTAGTAGAAGGAACTTGAAGAGAATCTTCTGTTGACAAAGCTATGCTAAATTACTTCACATTTGAACATGGAAGTACTCCCTTTGAGTCTCACAGGGAGGGTCATGACCTCAGGCTACCTCACTTCTGTACCGTTTTCAGGTTCAGTCTCCACTGCTAGCTGAATCACTTTCCTTCTATTTTATACTTAATTCTCCAAGAAAGAGATGTAGTTTTTTAAAATTGTTTTTCTTTTTCAGTTTAGTCTAAGCAACCAGACTAAAGGACTAATGTTCTTTAGTCACGATCATGCCACAGCAGCTCTGGCTGTTCCTACTCAGTGGATGGATACACCATCTGTAAGTCAACACTCAACTCATAAGGTAGTCCAGTGACCTGGTGCTGATGGGAAGGGATCACTTGGCGATTGTCTGTGGTATACTATTCTTAAGTAGTTCTCTATCACTATCAGAGATGTGGCTGAGGACCTAGATTTCTTCTACAGAAAATTTGGCTTCCTCAAATAACCATTTCTTCATCTCTATGGGGATTTCCCTGTACTCCCTAAGACCGTTCTAACCCTTCACTTATTTTGAAATGTTCAAGCACTTAATGATCTTGTTTTTGTTACTGATTTATTTCTTAATGTGTAAAGCATTATTCTAGATGTTGGGGAAACAGCTATGAGTACCATAGAACAAATGTGTAATAAAATTCTGGCAGGAATAAAAATTTGTCCCAGATGGTTCAAAAGAAAGGATTTTAATTTAAAAAAAAGATTACTTAGATATGTTAGAAAATGTTTAAGAAATAAAGAAAGGGGCTTATATCACTTCAGGTCCAGGAACAGGAAGTGGTTACTGCCACATCAAATGCTAAAGGGCAAGAACATGACAGATGCTGATGGAGAAGGGCCTTTTAGGAGCCATGAGAGATGCCAATGCCAGTAATTAAAGAAGTATTCCAGTCTCTCTCTCCTCTCCGGTTCCAGTCCCTACTAGCACTTCCCATTGGTCCATCTCAACTAGAAAGGTAAGGCAAAAAAGCCAAAGGATGCAACTTTAAATACTGGGATCCTGGTGTATAACGAGGTCATGAAGGAACTGACAGAATGGGGCTAAGTGGGGAATAACCATCACGTGTATCTTACCATGAAGTGAAGAAAACAATTAAAAATAATGATAGAATATAACATAACAGAGTTTGGGTAGAAATACAAAGGATAAAAGAAAGGGACTAGGGGAAGATAGGATGGAAAATATGTTCAGTAAGTGAAGATCGATAATATGTAAAAGCTGCATGTGATAGCAAATTTGTGCCAATTCCATAATAAAAATCTCTTGTCTGAGATATTTTTATTAAATTTTTTCTCATATAGTATATTTTGATCATGTTTTCTCTCTACTAACTCCTGTCAGATCCTACCAACCTCCCTAGACACCCAACTTTATGTTTTATCTCTCTCTCTACCTTGATTTTTTAAAAAGAACACAAAAGAGAAATGAGAAATAAACAACAGCAACAACAAAAACCCAGAAAAATGAAAATCAAAACAAACAGAGAAGAGACCAGTAAGACAAAACTACCAAAACAAAGTAAAATGGAATTTAAAGTACACAAAAATACCACTGAGTGCATTTTGTGTTCATCAACTACAGTTGGGTGTGGGGCCTTCCCTGGAGTGTGGTTGAATTTCCCAGTGAAACTCCATTAGAGAAAACAGATTTTCTCTTTGCCAGTGAGAACCAATTACAGATACCTTCTGGGTTAGGGATGTCACTCCGTGTCAACTTTCCACTCTCAGTGCTGTGACCCGATCTGGCTTGAACCTGTACTGGTCTCGAACATGCTACCACAGCCTCTGTGATTCCATGTCTACACCAGTCTTGTTACATCTGGAAGGCACTGGTTCCTTAGAGCCAACCATCACCTCTGGTGCTTAACATCTGTCTCTCTCCTCTTCTACATATGATCCTTGAGGGGAGAGTTAGATGAAGACATCTCATGTAGGACTGAGTGCTCCAAAGTCTTGCACTTTGCACGTTGTCCAGTTGTCTCTCTGTTAGTTTTCATCTACTGCAAGAAGCTTCCTTGATGAGGGCTGAGTGAGGCACAGATTTATGAGTATAGCAATGTGTCATTAGGAGTCACTTTATTGCTACATTCCTGTAGCAAGATAATAACCTTAAATTTTCCTCTAGGCGCATGACCTGTTTTGTGTCAAGTTTTTGGTCACTTAAGCAGTGTCAGGTATGGGTTCTATCTCATGAAATGGGCCATTAAATCCAGTCAAAAAGTGGTCAATTACTCCTATAACACTTGTACAACAACTCTACCAAAATATCTTGTGAGCAGGTCATTGTTGTAGGTCACAGGGCTTGTAGCTGGGTGATATTGATGATTACTTTTTCTGTCAGCATGCACAGTATCTTCCAGTACCGTGAATGCTAGACACTAGAGGTAAGTTTTAGTTGGGCATCAGCTCGACTTCTTTTTCACGTTCAATGGCATAAGTAAGAGTTGTCTTCTGCAATAGGGCCTTACCAACAAGTTGTAGAGTGTAATCAATAGCCTTTGTCTCAGATTCTTTGAGAACTTGGTGCATTTGATATGAAAACAGGAGTAAATATGGCAAATCAAGTTGGGAACATGAAAATACCCACTTATCACCACCAACAAAACCCACAAACATTCTCAGTGTCATTGACCAGCTTACCCTCCTTCCTTACTCTGTAGAACCCATGAGCCTGAGTGTCCCATTCTAACCTCGGTTCTCCTATTATTTCTGTGTATTTTCAGCATTGCTTATTTTATAATACTAAGAACACAACCTGTCTCTTTTTATTTTATCATTTTATTTTTTACTCATTTTATTTCTTCAACAATAAATGCCATTCTCATATGTCTTTGGCCTGAGTTATTCAAAAGGGAACCTTAAGTGTATCTAAATGTACAGCATTTAAAAGCCTCTTTTTGATTTCTTAATGAATTACATTGTGTTCTGAAACATGGTATGCTGATTCCAGAAAATTTGCTGAGTCTTATTTGTTCTATGATCAACACAACCTTGGTTTATAATTTTATACAGTATTGATTAATGAATACTCCTAATGGTTTTGAAAAGCATTTTGTTCCCCAAAAGAAAAAATATGTTGTTTAGTAGATTTTTGTTCATAATTGTGTTACTCAAATCTTCCATATACGTGCTGATTCATATTGATAACTGTTATTAAAGTAGCATTAGAGCATGATGACATTGGATATTTTTGTTTAGCTCTGAAATTTTGCTCGTATTTTACTTTTCATATTTTTCTTTGCCTTCTGAAGGGATCTATTATCCTAGTGCATTTGAGATTGTATTGATATATGACCCTCATGTTGAAGGTTCCCTGCCTATGCTCTCTGGCATTATATAGCTAGAACTATGTGGAAATGGTAGTTTTGTAGGTCAAAATTCACTATGCTTATTTAGTTTAATATGATAGCTTTATTGGTTTCATTTTATTTTTTCCATCGTTTCCTCAGTGGTTCCATATTAGTTATGTTTCTAATACACAATGCACAGTTTGTTCTTTTCAAAGCTTATACTCAGATGATCTATGCCTCTTTGCAGTATTTCCCACCATATTTGTATCTGTTTCTTCTCCCTTACCTCTACTTTCTCTTTGTCCCAAGTATTTTTTGTTAAAAAAATACTTTAGATAAAATAAATTTAACAAACCTTATTAGAACAGGAAATGACTCATGGGAGTGAGGAGAGATTCAGAGAGAAGCATCATGGAAGTGGGGGCTTGCAGAGATACACACAGAGAGATACCAAAAATAATCCAGTGTAGCCCCTGGTTACAGATTTGGAGACCATTGCTGCCTTCCATTTGCTTATGTAGGAACATTGAACCTGACAATAGAAGGACTTCTGATGTATTTCTACTCATTTCCTGTCAGTGTGCTGCTCCTATACAGTTTAGTATCTGTCACTGTGTTGCTAGACAACGGATAAGGCTATAAATTTACCATTCCGGAATGCTGATTAGATAAATATTGGCCCATATTATTCCAGTTCCATGCTCATTGGCCTCTTTTTTCCCCATTTAGTTTCTTGTTAACCTATATAACACTTTTATTAAGCTTTAAATTCATTAATTATGATATTCAGTTTTAGAATTTCTGGAAGCTAGTACTTTCTTAATCCTGTGGTTTATGAGCCTTGTAATGTAAGCAGAGACTGTTTGTTCATTTCTTGGCTTCCCAGGC
Source organism: Ondatra zibethicus (assembly GCA_004026605.1). NCBI lineage: Eukaryota > Metazoa > Chordata > Mammalia > Rodentia > Cricetidae > Ondatra > Ondatra zibethicus. The sequence continues at coordinate 104,181 of PVIU01005464.1, read as the reverse complement.
CTGAATAATAACACAGAAATTATATTAATTACAACACTGTTTGGTCAATAGCTTAGGCATATTTTTAGCTAACTCTTACATGTTAAATTAACCCATAATTCTTGTCTGTGTTAGCCACATGGCTTGGTACCTCTTATCAGTGAGGCATTCTCACCTTGCTTCCTCTGCATCTGCGTGATGACTGCAGACTGAGCCTTTCCTCTTCCCAGAATTCTCCTAGTCTCGTTGTCCTGCCTCTACTTCCTGCCTGGCTACTGAGAAATCAGCATTTTATTAAACCAATACAAGTGACAAATCTTCACAGGGTACAGACCATTGTCCTAAAGTGATATAACACAAAAATTAAAGTGCCTTTCACAATTTAATGTTAATTTTATCCAATGTCAGTGCCCTGCTATGACACACAATAGACTAAATATTTCTGGTGATTTCTAGCTTCATTAATTTACCCCTCCCCTCAAGACTATCTTAGAAATAGTCCACATTGGTTTATCTTGAATTATAACCCCAGAGAGCATCAACATTCTCTGTAAAGGACACAGATACTTACTCTAACAGCTTTAAGAGTAGCCACAAAACTGTGGTATTAAAAATAACCTGATGTTAATTTTAAAAGAAACAAATTGGCTTGCATATCATGAGATCTGCCAAATAGCCATATCTCAAAATTTAATTCTTAACAAAGATGGCAATCCTCATCAGCCTGCTTAGCAAGTGATGATAGAAAAACTGTTCATAAATGAGAAAATCTACACCATTATTACATGCCAAAAATGGAATGCAGAAATATTAAAGAAATAAATCAAGAAAAACCATAAAGACATAAGATATTATGCCTTAGGGCTAGGGAAGAACTTTCAAATAATTTTCACAAAGCATCAATTACTAGATTCAGTCACACCAAAATTAGGAAATATTTTTTGAGGGTGAAATTAGCAGAAATATGTCAGAAATATTTTACATGTCTAAAACTACAAGGAAACTATCACCCATACTATGCATAGACTTCATTCACATGTAAAGGAAATCGCAGCTTTAAATATGGGAAAAGATATTTGGGTCAATTTGCAGCTAAATAAATCCAAAAGTTTCATAAAAATATGTAAACAGATGACTAAATCATTAGTAATCAGAGGAATGCCATTTTGAAACAAAATAAAATATCCTGTTAGACCTACCAGATCCTAAATAGAATATTCAGTGAAAAAAAACTCAGAAAACAAAATACCATATATGCACAGTTCAGCACCTTACCCCAATGTTTTACAACAAAATAGGCACTCAGTATATGTCAGGGAACTGGGTGTAACACAGAAAAAACCATAATACACAAATCACAAATAAGATTCCCCACGTTGTCTTGAATTCCCACCTCCCTCACAGGAGTTTTATCTATAGGACACCAAATATGGAAGCCTACAATCATCCAAAGTCATTGTTTCCCTGAGTTCCTAAGGTTCTCAAAATCCTACTTAGCAATGCAAATCTGGAGTCACTAGAGCAATGGTTTTCAACCTGTGGGTCAGGATGTCTTTGGGGATCAATGACCCTTTCATGAGGGTCGCATATCTGATAGCCTGCATATCAGATATATACATTACAATCCATAACAGTAGCAAAGTTACAATTATAAAGTAGCAATGAAAATAATTTTATGGTTGGGGCTTACCACAACACGAGAAACTGTATTAAAGGGTCACAGCATTAAGGAAGGTTGAGAATTATTACTCTAGAGGAAAACAAACAGTATGCATTGCTGATTTACTAGACTGTCTTACAATTTAGGAGGGTAGGTAATCCAAAAATGGTTGTCTGCTCAAGCCAGGCTCAGTATAGCTCTCTGCCGATACAGACATAGAACTCTTGGCTCCTCCTCCCACACCGTCTGCCTGCACACCACCATGTTACAAGTAATGATGATAATGGACTAAACCTTGAACCTGTAAACCAGCCCCAATTAAACGTTTTCCTAAAAATCAATAATGCTATCTGATACCCTCTCTGGCATATAAGCATACATATGCTTATACATATAAGGGTATTCAAAAATCTTTTTTTCCCCTAAAGACGTCCTTCAGAGACAACTGGAAGTTATTTATGCAATTTAAGGTCATCATCACTCAGTTCTGCAGTTAATATTACATTTTTTTTTTGTAGGAAAGGGAAGCATAAGTGACTTTTCTAATATAACAAAGCACCCACTATGAAGGGGAAAGAAGATGTGAAGACAGGTGAGAGACTCTTAAAACTGTATCCTAAGTAAAGGCAAGGTAGCAGGAGGAGCAGAATCACATCTACAACTAAGCCATCTGGGATGACATCCAGGGAGGGGTGTCCTTACCTAGGGCAGAGGGGCCCATGAACAGTTACTTCGCATGAGACAGTTTACTTCCCAACTCTCCATTTGAAGTTTCCTGAGACAATGGCATAATAAAGCAAGCCAGTAACTGGCCAGAAAAAAATACAATCAAAGGGACAAACTAAAAATGTTTCCAAAAAGAGCAGAAATGAAAGCACAAAATTTAAAAAAAAAATTACATTGAAAATAAAGGAGGGAGGGACCTAGAAGAAAGAAGAAAAAAAAGAAGAAAGATCTAAAAACAATTGCAATGAATAATAAATCAGTCTTGTTAATGGCATGCCCAAAGTGTTCCATTTTTATGTGAAAGCAAATAACTGTGAAGTATCACCAACATAAACACTGATTAAAAGAGATTAAATGTCTTGAGATGAAATGTCATAACATTACACAGTGTCAGTTTGCAGTGTTCTCAAAATGTTAATGACCTCCGCTTCAGCTGCTACTATCATGGGAGATCTCTGGGGAAGGAAGCCTTAGCTGCAGGCTCCCAGGAGGAACTCAGAGCCCTGTCCTGTCCTCTCACTGCTAACAGATAAAATATCATTGAAAATGAGTCAGTGACATTTGCCCATGATTCACAAGGGAGAACTTTAAAAAATATAAGTTTTATTTTACCTGAAAGTAGTTGAGTTTATCTTACCATTTCAATAATGTTTCAGACCCGATTCAGTCAGTCTGAAATGCTCTTTGGAATAATAGTCCTTTATCTTTAACAGTGACATTTCTCCAGCAACAGTAACATCTGCAGAAGATTTAGGAAGTGACAGTTCATCATTTCACAGACTAATTCTGGAATAAAAGTGTGAGGCAGGGTGAATTCATAACTACTTTGCCAGGACACTTGCCAGGCATTTTCAAGAAGTGTAAGAGTATCTTCTGAGAGAACAGCCCCTTCCCTCATTTACTTCAATAAAAATCATTAGGACTTCTGAAAACTACAATCACTTTTGCTTCCAAGCCAAAAAAAAGGAAGAAGAAGAAGAAGAAGAAGAAGAAGAGGAGGAGGAGGAGGAGGAAGAGGAGGCCAGGCCATTTCTTTTAACTATATCACTGGCCTAGTTACTCTTGTGCAGCCACTACATGGTTCTCATTATCTTCCAACCCTTGTGTTTATGAACATTCATGTGTATATCTGAGACCTAGTGTGTACATGCATTTAAGATTGATGCAATCTTGTTTATATTTACTCCAAAATGCTTAGTGAAGTTTTACTTAAGTCTTCTGACCAATTCTTTCTTTTAAGAAGTCTCTGATATCTATGGGTTGGGAGGCAGGAACAACAGAAATAAAAACAAAATGGGGGCAGCAATGGTAAGTGTCACATGTTCAGTGTAATAACGATGGTCAGGAGTAGTGCAATAGGAGCTTTAGCTGGAGGTATCAGAGAATTTATACTGACAAAGGAAGATTACACCATGGGCACCTTAAGATTTTAGACAGAACGTTAATAAAGAGTCACTGAAGAAAGCATTCTGTCTGCTCTTCACTGTAACAAACCACTACCTGCATGAGACTATTTTAATTTAAATTAAACAGAAGTATAATAACAAATTCAGTCATACTAGCCACATCCCAAACGCTTAATGGGAAAATAGTATGGCAGCCAATAGCTACCATATTGGATGGCACAGAGGGATAATCTGAGCACTGCAGAACATTCAGCTGGACCACTCTGTCCCATGTAGAAGAACCAGGATGACCACGATGGGAAACAACAGATGCTTTCCAGATATCTAGAAGCCAGTAAACTTCCCAAGTTGACTGGAGTCTAGCGTACTAATGAAACAGCCTAAAGAATTTATATAGAATTCCAGTGAGTGTTGAATGAATTCATTTGAAACCCAGGCTTTGTTCAGTTAATGGGACTGATACAGAAGAAATAAGCTTTGATAATGAATGAAACAAATACAATTGTACAATGTGTTCATCTACAGGACTTAATTACACTCTAGATAAAGAAACTCAGAATCAGTGAGATGAGGCTCATTAGTCAGTCTGTGGCTATCCAAGGGTGGCTACAATGCACAAAGGGTTTTAGAGAGGTATCTTCAATATACTAAGCATCCTCCCCCAATTGTGTTAATTATAATGAGTTTCCTTTGTCTTCTCTATTTATCCTGGTAGAGTTGCCCATCATAATAAGCTGATCCACTGTCTGGTGACAAGGGTAGCCTTGTAACCAACACTTGAAAATCCAAGTCACAATAGCACAGTCACACAGAGTATAGTTTAGGTCACACCAGAGTGAAACTGTACTCAGATCAGAAAAATGGAAATATGCTCTGCAACTTCACATATATGTTCCTGATTTCCGTGTATGTTTGTAGCTAGGAAGACTATTTTCTGAAGGAGATCAAGGAAGTGATAATGCACTAATCATGACACTTCTATTTATGTGTGCCTTCCTGTGTCATATAACCAAAATCATATGTGGGACTGTGAAAAGTCATTCATAACACTTTACAAAATTTGTGGACCCAGCATAGATGGGTTTAAAATTGTGTTAATGAAGAGAAAGGAAAGAAATGAAATGACTTGTTGTATTCATGGAAGAATCCTGTAAGTCATTTTCTCCATTGTATTCCCAGATATGTGACCCAGGAAATTAACCCCTTATCCTTGTTGTCCTCCCTCTCTTCTCCTCTTCCTTCCTACCTCCCTCTCCCTTCTTTCTCCGTTTCATTCTCCTCATTTTTAAGTTCACAAAAAATGAGTAGTGATTTTCCTTCCTTCCTTCCTTCCTTCCTTCCTTCCTTCCTTCCTTCCTTCCTTCCTTTCTTTCTTTCTTCTTTCCTTTATCTATCTATCTATCTATTTGTTTATGTGTTCTTGCATATACATGGCCCAATTTATAAATAAATGAGGGATACAGATCTGAATCAGGAGTTCTCAAAATAAAAATGGCTAAGAACTACCTTTAAAGGTGTTTGATATCACTAGCAATCAAGGGAAAACAAATTAAAACTACTTTGAGATTTCATCTTTCCTTAGCCAGAATGACTAAGATTAGAAACACAAGTGACAACAAAGCCTGGTAAGGATGTGGGAAAGAGAAACACATATTCAGTAAGGTTGCAAAAAAAAATCAGTATGGAGAATTCTCAAAAAGTCGAAAATAGGTTTACCATTTGTCCCAACCTTATCAATTTTTTGGCATCTCCCCAAAGGATTCACTATCTTGCTACAGACAACAACTCAGCTGTGTTCATTGTTGCTCTATTCACAATAGCCAGGACATGGAAACAGCCTAGATACCCATTACATGGTGAATGGATAAGGAAAATGTGGCACATTTCATCTATAACAAAAAATGAAATTATGAAATTTCCAGGTCAATTAATAGAAATGGAAAATATATACTGAGTAAAGTAACTGAGACCCAGGAAGACAAATGTTGCATAGTCTCTCTTATTTGTGGACTCCAGCTCAGAATCTTTAGATTTGAATATATAAACAGAAATAGTCACAGAAGTCAAGGTCATAAATTATACCAAGGCAGGAAAAGGGGAGAAGGAGCTATAGAGAGGAGGCTAGCATGATGACTGGTCATTGAAGACAGGAAGGGGAAAAGTGGAGGTCTTCACTAGGTAGGGAAGAGAGAGAAAAAGGAAGAGGTAAAGAAGAAATAAAACCAAGAAATAAATCTAGCTCTAGGATACAGCATTTTAAACAAACAGCCTTCTTTCTTAAGATACAAATCAGCAACTTTAAACTAATAATCTTTTATCAGATTCTCTTTAAAAGGGTTGCCACAACAGACAAGCTATCTCTGAGTAACAATGCTATGGCAAGGTTTACTTGCAAAAGTAGAGCAAAAACTGAAGCATTGGCTGAAGCTAAGAGAACCTAAGAGCAAGAGGGAAAGTTTGGCATATATGAAGATATCTGAAGGTAGATGGAAGAGGGAATTGAACCCCAAAACAAGCCAAGGAAGGGAAAGGATAAAGGGTTCTATTGCCTTTCTGTTTCCTGAATTTATGTTGTGTTCATGATTCATCCCTTAGGCCTCATTCCATGCAGGAACAGGTCAGTCTTTGATGAAAGCTAAGGACAACTTAAATCACTGTATTTAAAGATAAACACAGTATGGAAAGAGGTCACATATACATATATGTTATTCTTCTTGATGTGTTGAACTTCGGTTTTGGTTATTAACATGAACCCAGTACCACCTCTAATTCATGGTCATTGCCCCACATGATGGTTCTCATGGACTAGGTAGGTAGCCTGCTACACTAATCAATGGCCAGGTGAAAGACCCTAAAGGTCAACCTTGAAAGATCCAGCTTAACAAATTTTAACCAGCTTTTTATTGTTCATGTATATGTGACTCTACTTCACTTTCTGTCTGTACAACTCCCCTTTGGGATGTTTCTAAAGGGTTAATTTTGGTTCAAAATTATAGCCAGGTTGTGACCTCTTTCATTCATGAAATCACAATCAAGAACCTATTACTGTGGGATAATCTTCTTGTATACTGTGAAGATGTGTGTTTGCCAAGGCACCTTCTGATTGGCTTAATAAAGAGCTTACCAGTCAATAGCTAGTCAGGAGAAGATAGGCAGAACTTCTGGGTAGAGATAGGAACTCTGGGAAGGAACAGAGAGATGGAGATCCATCAGCCAGACATGGAGGAATTTGGTCATACCATACTGAGGAGAGGTAATGAGCCGTGTGGCAGAATATAGATTAATATAAATGGGTTAATTTAACTTTAAAGAGCTAGGCAGGAACAAGCCTAAGCTAAAGTTAAACTTTCATAGTTAATAAAAATCTCTCTGTCATTATTCTGGAGCTGGTGGTCCAGGAAAGACTTGTTACAATCTACTCAGATCTTTAGTCCAGCCACACTTAGATATGAATTAACCAAGCATGTTGCATTCCATGTTGGGGATTCATAACCAGGGACCAGAGAAAATGTAAGTTGCAACGGACACTTTTGGTTTGCTGGAAAAAAGTGAAAATATATTAAGTATACTCACAGAAGGGATAATAAACTTTTGCTCAAGAAAGAAAATGCCTGGCACCATAAGTGTATTTTCTACCCAGCAATTCAACCACTAATATACTGTCACATTTACTTTAAGAGCCAACATTCACAGTATACCACCTTGGGCATTTTATGTAACTTACCCCAGGTGACTTTTAGATGCCAGTGTCTATAGGGCATGCTCAGTGTTTTATAGAGCTCTTACAACATGTTTCCACATATAGCATTTTTATAACATAGGACTCTGTGAAAACTCTTTCTGGGTGTAGGCTGCTCAAGGTTTTCTATGTGAGGCTTCACCATGTTCTACAGTAAATGACAATATTTAAACTTTTAAAAGCATACATGCTGTGTAAATGCAGAAAGGAAAATGGAAGAGTAAGATATTAAAACCAAACTAAGGATGAAGAGTATGGAGGGTTTTGTTTCTTTGGCCTTATGGTTTTATGTGAATTTGCTTTTGATTTGCTTCACAAATACATTGCAGATAGAAACCCACTAGAAGAATTCACTTGCCTCCAACAGTCATTGTGTAAATCATAAAATGATGCTGGTTTTTATTTAGCATATGGGATTCAAGTCTCTCCCCACTCCAAATCCTTCATAAAAGGAAATGCAGACTATTTGATCATGAGGATCCTGTGGATCATATCTTCCTAAGCCAGGATAACTCACTTAAAACCACAGAGATCTGGATAGCCTACTGGAGAAAAGCTTCTTTAGCATGTAGTCAATGAAGCCATCCCTCAGAAATACATACATACGGGTTTAGTGAATATATGTGGATCCCCAACCTTCTTTTTAAAATAGAGCAATATCCAATATGAAAATTGGATAAAAAGTACATAAGTAGCAATTTATGTTCTCCCTTTGTCTCTACTATAACCCCAAAGGTTTCAGTGGACAAGATTGGAAATTGCTAAGCAGATTGCCTCCTTTATTGGCTGCCAAATAGTCTACTCTACAGTAGCCTGCTAAATGTCTGGAGAATCCATTAATTCATTAGCATTACAAGTTTTTGTGTCTTCCAGAAAATGCAACATTCCTGGAAAGAGAAATATTTTAAGCAACCAGGGAATTATTCTGTCAACTCAACTTGTGATTCAATAGTTAGGCTGACAGCAAAGCCTTTTAAGATAGGGCACAGGTAGTAGAGGATAAATGAATTGAGATAGATATAATCAAGAAAATACTGCCTTACTTCCTGAAGTTTACAAGACCTACCTAACAAAGTATCAGTGGTAAAGATCATTTTTAAATGGCCAATATTAGGTCACATTCTCAGAAAGAGATTTCTCTGAAGACTTTATGTCCTGATTTATTTTATATATTCATTCTTTTATTCCTAAATATATTAATCTTTTATATATTCCATGTAACAGGTTTTTGATGAAGGTACTATTTTATACTCTTATTCTCGGTGAGGAAACTGAGGCAAAGAAGTGACAAAATCGGATGAAAAGAGACAGAGCCAGAATTCAAATCTCTGCAGTATTGCTCTACAATAGCATTACACAGTTTTCTGTATTTCTGAAGAGTAGACAGTTGCTTCCCTGAGTCTTCCTAGAGCAGTGGTTTTCAACCTTCCTAATGCCAAGACCCTTTAATACAGTTCCTTATTAAGTCTTGATTTTATAACTGGTTCTGTGCCTTCGGTAGAGATGACCAACCCCAGTCACTGCATGATCTACCCTGACTGATTCTCAGATGTGTGATCCAGAGCGCTGCATCTTGGGCATCCTAAAATGAGGGCTCTCTTTGGGAATAACTACACAGCCACATGGAAGTAATCTAGAAGGCATCATGTGTAATTATTTCTGTAGATAAAGGCAACTATAAAGATGAGAGACATGAGCTGATTTACCTACGATCACAAATCCTTAATGAAGACAGCAAATTTGAATCTCAGCACAATGTCACTGGGGTAAGTTAATTAGTAGTAGTAATTTTGCAATTAGCAAAAATAAACACATAAAATAGAAAAAATATCAATATAGTAGATCTGACCAAAATATTATCAATAATTTTATGTACTCCAAATGATTTAAATATTCTAATTGAAAGTCAAGAATTTGTTTAATAAAAAGTCAAAACCCAGTCATATAACTCCTTTAAAGTAAAATTTTTACTTTAAATATGAAATGCAGTAAAAGAATAAAATACCATGAAAATTATACATTGCAGAGGGATTTTATTAAGACAAACAGGTGTCCTATCACAAAATGTGAGATTTTTTGACTCATTAAAATGATACATATATGTGTGCACCTATATAGAACAGGAGGAAATTGAAGATCCACAATTGCAATTTAATATTCCAATATTTTACATCAATATTTGATAGGTAAAAAAGCACTAAGCTGGTATCAGTCTTGAAGACACAGCAATAACACTAAATCATATAACACAGATTAAGTTAGTAGAGCAAATAACAAAGTATGCATTCATTTCAAATGCAGGTGGAATATTTACCAAAGTATCAAGAAAATCAATATCCCTTTTATACATAGACACTGAAATTTTACATGTTAACGATTGAATCCAATAATATAGAAAAGAATGCTGGTTACAGCCTGGTCAGTTAATGTATTCCAAAACTGCAAGGTTAGTTCAACATTCACACACTAAACAATATAATTTACTATGTCAAAAAATATTTTTAAATGCATATTTTAATTTATATATAAAGTATTTGGTGAAATTTGAGGCATATAATGAAAATGAAAATGTATAATGACTCTTAGTCTGATAAAGACATCTATAAAATCTTAAGATCGTATATATGTGTGCCTGTGTGTATGTGTGTGTGCATGTATATATGTGTACCTATGTGTATATGCATATATGTGTGTCTGTGTCTGCTGTCTGTGTACATACTGCTCTGTGCATATGGGGATCAGGGAACAATTTCTTAGGAGTTGGCTCTTGCCCACCTTGTTTTGAAGCAGGGTTTTCCTTGCTTCTTCGGCTGTACTACACATTCCAGGCTAGGTTGCCCAAGTTAATTTCAATACTTATTTCATTTTATCAACCAAAGTCACATAGTATGGGATGAGAATAGGGGTTCAAAGAAATAGAAATGATCGAAGAGTTAGAAATAGGCATACATACTGTCTTATTTAGGGTTTCTATTGCAGCGAGGAAACACCATGACCAAAAAACAGGTATGAAGGGTCTGTGAGGCTTGCACTTCAGCATTGCAGCTCATCACTGATGGGAGTCAGGACAGGAACTCAGACAGGACAGAATACTGGAAGCAGGAGCTGATGCAGAGGTCATGGAGGGTGCTGTTTACTGGCTTGCTTCTCCTGGTTTGCTCAGCCTGCTTTCCTATAGAAGCTGGGACGTCCAACCCAGGGCTGTCATCATCCACCATAAGCTGGGCCTTCCCTCATTAGTCACTAATTGAGAAAATGTCTTACAGCTGATCTCATTGAGGCACGTCTTCAATTGAGGCTCCTTCCTCTGATGACTCTAGCTTTTGTGTAAGCTAACACACAAAACTCAACAGTACACATACATGCTTACATACAGGGGATTCTCAACAATGGCAAAGAGAGAACTCAACTGAGGAAGAACAATGGTGCAAAGACAACTCAGTTGGGAAACAATCTTTCCAATAAATATTTTTTGGATAACTGCAAACAGGGTAAAGAACAACTTGAACTTGACTTCTATTTTATGCCATATATAAAATATAATTAAAATGGTTGTTATAAATTTAATAATAACTCCAATAAAATTTCTAGAAGCAGATAGAGAGCAAAACCTCATGACTTTGAGTCAGGTCTTATTTCATAAATAAGACAGAAAAAGCACAAAATAATAAATTGATAAATTGGCCCTCATAAAATGAAAGCATTTTTATTTTTAGAAAATGATTTTAATAAAATCAAAAGACAATCTGTACATTAAGAAGAAACAGAACATATATCTATTAAATGACTTTCACCTAAAATACATGAAGAACCATGAACAACTTAATAACAAAGAAACAAGCTCTTATTTAAAATAAAATGATTTTAATAGAAACTCAGCAAAAATATCCATAAGAGAAATAAACATGAGTAAGGTAAGCATTAAGAAAATGCAAATTAAAGTCATAGGTTATTATTAAGGGCCCCACTAACGTGGCTAAAACCTAAAAAACTCAAATTGCCAAGTGTTTACAGACTCTAAGGCGACTGCACGCTCAGTCACTGAACACAGGAGTGAGCTTTTCACAACACTCCGGAGAGTAGTTTGGACACTTTGTACAAAGACAAACACAGGCTCGCTTTATGACTCTGCTATTCCTGTTCATAGTGTATTTATCCAAGAGAAAAGCAAACACATGTTCACAAAGGTCTATATGCAGAGAGTTGTTCCTAAAACCTACTTCCTAAAGTCCCAAACAGAACGAATGTGAGCATTGGTCATCTGATACACAGATAAGTCACATGTGAGTGTTTCTGTTGCAGAAGTCTATTCATCAATGAAAAAGAACAATGGAGAGCTACCCAAAATAATTTAGAAAACTCTCAAAAAGGTTCCTCAGCAAGGTCTTCACGTGACCACAGCCTCATTTCTCCCTATGCCCAATTCAGCCTTAGTTTTGTTCCCCTGGCAAAGTGTTCCCTGGACTTCTAACTCAGCAAAGAAGGGCTATTGGCAGAACAAGAGGCAAGAAGAACTTTGCTACCTACTTGCCACAGATGTTCCCTCTTGAAAGGTAATGATAGCCAAAAGATTTACAGAAAGAATAACAATTGTTCACATGTACACAGAGTTACTGATTCCTGATGCACAGAAAAACAGTATTTTTAATTGCATGCCCAAGGGCCTGTTCTAAGCCAGGATACTAACAATCACATGTAAACAAATAGGGTATCTTCATTTGTTTTCTATTGCTGAGCTAAACATCATAACTAAGAACTGCATGGGGAATAAGAAGATTATTTCATCTTCCTGGTCATCATCTACCATGATGGGAAGTCAGAGCAGGATCTCAACGCAGGACCCTGGAGTCAGAAATTAAATCAAGGGCCTGGAGGCATGGCTCAGAAGTTAAAAGCACTAATGCTGGTTTTCTACAGGACCTGAATTCAATTCCCAGCAACCACTTGGTGGTTCACAACCATCTGTAATGAGATCTGGCGCCCTCTTCTGGCCTGCAGGCATACATGAAGACAGAACACTGTATACATAATAAATAAAACTTTAAGAAAAGAAAAATTAAAGCAGAGGTCATGGAGGAATGTTGCATACTGGCTTTTTACTCCAATGCCCTGATTGTCCTCAGTCTTCTTAAAGCACAAGCTCACCTGCCATATGGTTATACCACCCAGAATTGGCTGGGTCCTCCTACATCAATCATTAGTCAAGAAAATTGCCCCCACAAGTGTGCCTACATCTTCTAAATTCCTTTTATCAATTGATATTTGTTTCAGAATATTTGTTTAACTCTGTAAAGATGTGTTGCATTTGTTTAATCATGTAAAGATGTATTGCTGTTTTACCTTGCCTGCCTAAGGCATCTGATTGGTCTAATAAAAAGCTGAGTGGCCAATAGCAAGGGAGGAAGTATAGGTGGGACTTCTGCGAAGGGAGTGTATGTAGGAGGAGAAATTTAGGCTCAGGAAAAAAAGAAAAATAGGCCCAGCCAGACACAGAGGAAGCAGGAAAATAGGACATACAGAATGAAAGGCGAAAAGCCAGAGGCAAAATATAGATGAGCAGAAATTGGTTACATTAAGTTAAAAGAGCTACTGGAACAAGCCTAAGCTAAGGCTGAGCATTCATAATTTATAATAAGTCTCTGTGTCTTTATTTGGGAGCTTGTTGATGGCACAAAGAAAACTCTAACTCTCTCTAACTACAGAGATTTTTCTCTTCCCAGATGACCCTAGCTCATGAAACTAAGCTAAGTTGACATGAAACTAAGCAATGCACACAAAGACAGACCTTACCTATAATAATAGCAGTTACTCTCATAGTGAGGGCTTATTCATGGCCAGGAATGAGCATTGCATCACTTAAGCATTAAGCTTCTTAGCAAGGTAGGACTTATTATTATTCCTACTTATAGATAAACTGATTATGGCTGAAAGAAGTTAAGAAAATCCAAATATTAGTCAAGAATTGAACCAGAGACTTTATAAACTATTTCTTCCTCATCACCACTCTGCATACTTAAAGGTTAATGCGGAATTTCCCAAAAGGACAGTGAGAACAAGGTGAACCTAGAGGAGTGTTTGAGTAGGGAGCCTAATTGTAACTTTTTATCTTGAGTCTGGTAGTCCAATCATGGAACTAAGTATCAATAACCTAAAGCAGCAGCCCTGGACTTGACATCAGAAAAACTTCTCCTCACTTTCTCAGTTCACCTCATTGCCCAAAGTCTCATTCAGCAAACAGCTTCCATTTTCTACCATACCTACCCACCATCTTCAAATCACAGTGACATTACACCTAAGCACATCCTTTATGCACAGTTTTCTTTTGAAAATTGATTGGAGGTAAGTAGGTGGGTTAGGCAGGAAAAAGAAATAACTAAAAAATAAAGGTTGTAGGTGGGTGGACAGGGGTCAATGGAAAAAAAGAAAACAGAACTATATTTGTATTTTCTTGGGAAAAATGACTAAGTAAAATAAATGTGATCATTTGAAGCAGTCAGTCATTGTGTGCTTTGTAAAAAGGGCAGGATGATTTGCTTCTCTCCCACTCAAAGCCATTTTAAAGCAATCCAAGAGTTTGCTTTCCCCAGAGTAAAATGAAATGGTATAGAGCTATTATCTACACAGAGGATTTGGGGAGGGTATTATAGCATGGTTCTTTATTATTATTATTATTATTATTATTATTATTATTATTATTATTATTTTAAAGTAAAGGGATGATGGACTCTAGAGGAAATCCAGTATTCACTCTTGTTTGACCCCTTGAAGATACATCATTAGGATAACTGCAAGGAAAAGACAAGAAACAAAATAATAAGCTGGTTCAGCTTTTAACACAATACCAACTTTTTTTTTTGCTGACCTCTGGGCACTGGGGATGCAGAACTTAAGCATGGTCAACAGGGCAGTAACCTTCAGTGTCTCTTAGCAATGAGCCATTTGTAGTGAGGAAATCATTTCCTCTTTCTTATACAATGCCAACATTCAAATACTTGTGTATGTAGTCAACCTAAAGATGCACAGGTATGTCAGTAGGGGGAAGCACAGTGGAGGCTGATATCCATGTGCTTGATAACAACGCTGTGTTCCTCATCACATGTAAAGGCTTTAAGAGAGTCTAAACTCATTTCAATGAAAGAAAAGCAATGCTAAAAGAGTACACACTTGTTTCCTAAGGCTTTTGGTATAAAGTACCACAAAGCAAGGGACTTAGAACAGTAGGAAACTACAATGTCACTGCTCAGAGAAAGTAGCTCAGAATCAACTGTCAACAGAGCCATGACTGATGTTGCAGGGAGTCAGGAGCATTTCCTGGCCTTCTTCAGGACTCTGGGCAAAGGTGTCATGTTGGTTAGTTTTTATGTTAACTTGACACAAGCTAGAGTCATTTGGGAAGATGGACTCAATTAAGAAAATGCCTCTGCAAGAAAGGCTTAATAGGCATCTATGAGGCATTTTTCTTGACCAGAGATTGGTGTAAGAGGGCCCAGGTGGCTGTGAGTGGCACCAGCACTTGGCATGTGGTTCTGAATTGTATAAGGAAGCAGGCTGAGTAAGCCATGAGTGAGCAAGTCAGTAAGCAGCATTCATCTGTAGCCTTTGCCTTGAGTTTCTACCCTAACTTCCCTCCATGATGGACTATAAACTGTGAGTTGAAATAAACCCCTTTGGTCATGATGTTTTATCACAATAATAGAAACCCTAAAACAGGTACCAGTTTTGGCAGTTCATGTGGGCAAACCATCTCAGTCCAGCAACTGTCTTTGTTAGCATGTGACTTTTTCATACCTCTGTGTTGACATGTTACTTTCTTCTCCTTATCAAAACACTAGAGAGATTGGATCATCCTGATGCTTGGATTTTAGTTTTATTATCCCTAGAAGACCTTATCTACAAATAAGGTCATATCCACAGAATCTAGAGTATAAGAACTTCAGCATCTCATTTGGAGGGAGGGGAACAACATATAACACGAGTGAGAACCCAACATCTCATGCTCATAGTCCTGCTTTATCAGAAGTCAAATATTAACTGAAGATGATTCTGTGGTTGTGCTTCACAGGTTACTACAAATTTAATCTCACCTGTAATTTACTCCCTATTTTGTGTGTGTGCGTGTGTGTGTGTCCACATGGGAATGTTGGGTATCTTCCTTAGTCACTTTCCATACCAGCCTTTAAGATACTTACTCACTGAATCTGTACTAGTTCCAAGGATGCTCCTGTCTTCATCTTCCCAATGCCAATATTGCAAATGGATGCTAACACATCCAGCTACGTGCATGGTCCTGGAGATCTGAACTCAAGTCCTCATGCTCAGTTAGCAAGCACTTCACCTACTGAGCAATCTCTATCCCTCCCATTTTCTATTCCTTGCTTAGTAGCAATAAGTCATCAATCATTATTAAAATTACTAAACTTAAAGATAAAAATTTGGTTGCTGGAACCAAAGAATGACTGCAACAACTGTGTCACATGAAACAGGAATGACCACAACTAAACCTCCTTTGCTTTCCTCTGTTCCTCTTTCAAATTTCAATGTCATTCTTTTCCCTTCCTTCCATCCTGACTTGTGCTTTGGAAAAATACATGTTTCTTTTGCTCACAAAAATATTCTTGTAAATCAGATGGGGGTTCAATTAAGTATTTCTCATAACTCCAAGATAACATTCTGAGAATTAATGAGATTTAAATGTAATTAATGAAACAAGTCACCTGCTCAATAACAAAACTATTCCCCAGGAATATCAGTCTCACTCCTCTCAGGGACCTCTTGAACATTATGCCTGCCAGGACTGTGATTAATAAACTGAATAAAAAAAGACATGGGATCTTGGTGTGGGAAGCCCTTCTGTATATGTGTTGCTTTAATTGGTTAATGAATAAAGGAGCTGTCTTGGGCCTGTGCATGACAGAGTAGAGATGGGCAGGGAAAACTAAACTGAATGATGGAAGAAAAAAGGCAGAGTCAGGGAGAAGCCAAGGAGCTACCAGAGGAGAAAGACACAAACTGCCAGCCGGAACCTTTTCAGTAGGCCACGAGCCTTGTGGTATAATATAATAGAAATGGCTTAAATTAAGATGTAAGAGCTACCCAATAAGAAGCTAGATCTAATAGGCCAAGTAGTGATTTAATTAATACAGTTTCTGTATAGTTATTTCAGGGTTTAGCAGCCAGAAACAAACAAGCAGCCTCATACAACAGGATCTGAAGACAGACATCACTTTAAGTGCTGGATAAATTCATTCTTTCCTAATTTTGTTCAAGTTTTCTAACTTTTCTATGCTTTGGTTTCATCATCTGTGAAGTATGTTGGTAGCACTTACTTGATATTAATTTAAGTAGCACTTAATTTCATAAAATTAAATAAGAGAGTTTATCCATAGCCTGCTATCATGATTAACAATAGGTGATGGTGGTGGGAATTCTCAGTGGGAGAAAGAGTGATGGTAATGGTAGTAATTGCTATGCTTATGCTACATCTGTCATCACTCTGACAAAATAAGTGACATCAACTCAAAGGAATAAGCAAGTTCATTTTGGTTGGTGGTTTTCAAGGTTTCCAGTCATTGTAGAGCAAGCTATTTATATCACAGTACCCAGGAAGGAAAAAGGAAAAAAGAGGAAGGGGCTGGAATCACACACCCACCTGTGACTTACTTCATTTAACAAGGTCCTGCTTCCAATGTTTCCACACATACACACATACACTCAAATATTACCATCACCAGCTGGAGGCAACACCTTCAACACATGAGCTGTTGGGAAACATTTGAGATGCAAACCATAACAGTGTTGTCAGTCTCAATATATGTATCAGAATAACCAGCTCAGTACAAGGAATGATGTCAAATGGCATTTATGACTCATTACACTGCAGCTGTTCCCTGGACAATGTGTCTAAATGAGCTACTCTTGATAGGATCAGCCCACATACTTCTTTGGACTACTATGTCCCCCAAACCATAAAATCAGCCAAGTCCAGTTTTGTAATTTTAACCCAAGGTTCATCAGCCAATGTGTTCTTTATTTGTAGTTGGACTTTTAAATGCCTTTCTTAAAGTCCAGTATAGAACACCTTCTTAAATGTGTGCTTAGTATTATAAAAACTTGGCCAGTCTGGTATATGCAGAAATCTTATGAGTTGAATGAATTGTCCTTGAGGAGTTAGTTCCATATAAGAACAAAGTTCTACCTCTTTAGATTTGATAACCTCATCATGGCAAACCAACAGGTGCTAAATCAACAGGTGCCTGGACATCCAGGAAACTTCACTGTATGCCAAATCTCCGTCCTTATCTTTCAAATATAATATAAGTCTGTTAAATTGTGATTTGATGCTTTCCTGCCAGTCCATGATACTCTTCCTGCATCTTCTTGTGTCAAATTGTTGTCTTGCTCCTATGTTGTCATTATTTCTCTGTACAATGTGTTTCAAGGTTCATATTCTTAGACTCAGTTGATTCACTTGATTGTATGTAGCTTACAAGCTATTTCAAAGTGACACAAAATGTTTAAAACTGGAGTCAGAAAATAAAGCATTTATCAGGAAATTAGTAGCAAAAGAAAGGCAGGAATGACATTATCTATGCCAATCAATATAAATGACTAAGATTGACTGAAAAGATAGAAAGTCCAACTGTATTCCAACACACATCATATTGGTAAATTATTATGTGCTGCTGATCTCAATAAGCAGCTGGCCCTGGAAGTGGTGTTGTCCCCTGCCCCTTACTTCAGACCCTATTTGATTACCTCTAAGCTCTATCTAACATGGTTTACATTTGTATTGGGCTAACCCCCAAACATGACCAGAGGGGGACAAATAGCAATACATCTCCAGAGTGAAAACACTGTTTCTTTAAGAACAGCTAGCAGTAAACCATACCCGACCAAGGTTACTGTTATCCATCTCCTGACGTAGAAATAGCCACAGTGGGAGCAGAAAACTGAAAGTTCAGTCACTGGGAGCTCATCTGTTCAGAAAAGCTCAATTTGGAAATCCACGTGACACTTCAGTTTCTGTGGAATGTTTGTAAGCCCCTGATTTGGTGACATGATCTCTTGTTTGCTCTTTCAGTGGAGCTACTCCAGTCATCTCTGCTGGATGCTGTGAGGCCTAACTTGATGATGTTTTTCTACCTACCTGCTCTGTTACTTGCTATTTTTTCTTTTTTTCTCTTTTGCTTGCTACAAGTTTAGCAAACTCACCCATTTAAAATTTAAAATACAACAACCACAGACCATCATTCTCTGAACCAGACAGAATATGCACCAATAGCAAAATTAATAAATTAAAGTCATAATCAAAATTCTATTGATTATGCTCTATTCATAATAGCCAAAAGTTGGAAACAAACTAGATACCCATCAACAGATGAATGAATAAAGAAAACGTTGTACATTTACATAACATAATATTACTCAGCTGTTAAAAATGAAATTTGCAGGTCAATGGTTGGAGCTATAAAAATATCATCCTAAGTGAGGTAACCTGACCCCAAAAAAGACTAATATGATATACATTCACTTATATATGGTTGTTACCTCTTAAGTTTTAGATAAGCAGCCTATACTCCATATAAACACAGAGGTTAGGTAGAAAGTAAGGGACTGGGGGAGGGATGGATCTCCCTAGGAAGGAGAAATACACTAGATAGTTATTGATGAACATGGGGATAGAGTGGGGGTATGGAACAGGAGGATCAAACGGTGAGGGAGAGTTAACAGGAAATGAGAAAGGAAATACAGATAGGAACAGTCAAAACTAAGGGTTGTTTGAGGGGTTGTATGAAAACTTAAAACCTTCCTAAAATATAAACATATAGGAAGCTGGCCTAAATAGAATTGCCAAATAAGAAGGGAACCAGAGCTATAGCTGAACATGAACATCTCTCATTACCAAATAAATTCTCAAGTTCTGGGAATAGCTAGAGTTAAGAGTTCTTGGCCAAAGGGGCCTCATGGGAATCTCAAACAGCCCAGGATGTTGCCAAGGTTATTGGTTGCTCTCCACAAACTGATTGTATGGTTCTACTGATAAAGACATTATCTACTACTCATTAAACATGGGGAATTCAAGCTGGTGCCTACCTAGAGCCTTCATGCTTATTAACTAATGTTCATGGTACTGAAAGAGATCACTCACACTACCAGAGGAGAAGTGTAAGTACCAACCTAGCTAAAACACCTCACTCTACAATGGTGACCTGCCTACAAGATATGCCAGAACAACAGTGGCACAATGCTTGTGGGAGTAACTAACCAATATCTGATTGGATACTGGATAAGGCCTGTTCCATGAGATGGAACACATCCCCAACATTGCATAGGTAGCAGCAGATAGACCAGGAACCTAGGGGAAAGCCAAATACTAATGTTCTGCTAAAAGAACATAGCAAAGAAACGACTCTAATGACATTCTCCTCTATTCATAGATCAGTGTCTTGCTCTGCCAGAATCAGAGAAGCTTTCTCCTGCAGAGATGGGAACAAATACAGAGACTAACAGCTGGACAGTGTGCAGAGAGTGAGAGACCTTGGAACACTCAGCCCTAAAAGGGATATCTCCATCAATCCCTCTTCCCAGAGCTAAGGGAAATTTGTGCAAGAGGAGACAGAAAGGCTGTAAGATTCAGAAGGGATGAAAGACACCAAGTAAACAAGACCTTCTAGACACAGCAGTGCTGATACACATATGAACTAACAGAGGCTGTGGCAGTATGTGCAGGGCCTACATAGGGCTAGGTCAGATGGGGCCCCATCACAGATGGTAGAAGTGGACACAAGCCCCTATCATTAACCCAGAAGTTATCTCCAATTCACATTCACCCACAAAAAAAAATTAGTTTTCTCCAACAGTCTCATGGGCTATACAAACTACTTAGAAGGGTAGGTTCCCTACCCAGAAACAGATAGCAAAGACAAAATGAACTCATTGGCAATTTTGAAAGTTCTCTGTCTCATAATGCTTTGTCAGTGCCTTTTGTTTGTTTTTATTTTTCTTTTCTTTTTCTTACTTTATACGTCTTTTGCAAATATATTATGGTTTTTGGTTTTATGTTGTTATGAAATTTCTGTTTTATGAAATTGTGTGTCTCTGCATCTATATGTGTTTCTTTAGCACTCTTTCTCTGCTTGTTAGTTTCGTCCTAGTCCAGCTTGTTTAGTATTATTATTTTCTAGATCTTGCTTGTTTTCTAAGGAGAGAAAGAAGGTGTGCGATTTGGGTGGGAGGTGAGGAGAGGGGATTATGGGAGGAGTTGGGAAAGGAGAAACTGTGATCAGAATGATGTATGAAAAAATATAAATGACTTCATAAATTGAAAAGAAAGAAAAGTCTATCCAATATTTTGTCCCTTATCCCTTCAGGGTCATTTGCTCTGCTTATTGATTGGTTCTCATTACTCTATCTCCAGTGATCATATTATTTCTCTGATCAGCAAAAACAGAAAACAAAACTCTGTGCCCTTGTCCCCAGCAGCATCCATCACATTTGTCTTTCTCACTGCACAATGATCATGAATTTGATTGGTGCTCCATCAATCATTAGGCAGCATTTTACAAAATCCATATGAAGCAGATATGAAAATCACAGTGAATTGTGTTTTAGGATTCAGCATCTCTGAAGGCACAGTACATAAGACACTCTCCTATCCTGCTTTCTCTCCTCACACCAGGACCTCCTTCCCTGCCCCCAGTCTCAATTTCAGTCAGTTTACTAAGAAAGATTATAAACCTGTCCGAAGGCCCCAGTTCATAACTAGCAGATGTGGAAACCAAACTCCATTATTTCTGCCTTCCAAACGTGCTCCTATTGTGATGACATTATTTTTATGGGACATTAGAGAAAGAGGCCTCCAGAAGGATCCCTTTCCATTTTGTGCCCTGAGGAAGGGAATTTACAAAGAGATTAGAGGAAGATTGCTTGTCAGACACAGCCGGTACATCTAAAATTGTGCACTGTGTGAGATTTCCTAGACTACATGGTCCTTCCTGAGAGATGGAAGCTGCAACTGGCATGACAAGTGACTGAAAGGACCCACAACTTCAGTAAGGGATGAAGAGGCATCAATTTAATGGAAATGCTTGCAAAGAAATCAGTGAGATTGCGAACCATTAAGTTTTTTAAGGATCAGGTAATGGATGTGTCTTCTAGCTATACACAGAAGTGCAACCATTATCAATTACTACAGAAAGACCTCCATCAAAGCACTTTGTACTTGTTTAGTATCTTTTGTTGTTAAAAACCTTGCAAACTCTTTATAACCATTATTTCATTTAATGTTAAGAGCAATGGTCTAAAGTCTTAAGAAGAAGAATATTTACAGCATGTTTGAGAAAAATCACTTCCAAAACTTCCCACTGTTGGATCGGTTTCACGTCTGTGCATTGCAAGTTGCCTGTTGATTCCACTCCCAGTGCACTGCAAGGGGTTTATCATTAATCAGTTTATTCCAATTAGGTTTGGAATGTGAGTTATGGAACATAGTTTCTTATACAAAGGTAATGAGTGAGCTCTGAAATCATTCTACTTCTGGTCCAGTGCACACAATTAAGCCAGCAGTCCAGGACATCAGGAAAAGTCCATCTTGTTAGCAAGGCATTTGTCCAAGACAAAGGTTTTCTTTCCTTGCACAGATTTTTTTTTCTTAGCAGAATCAGAAGCTGCACTTTAATGATTATGCTGGCTGTTCTGAAGTAGAACACCTTCCCTAAGTCCTATGCATTCTCAGTTCCAAATATACCATCAAGGATGGAGACCTCGAAAAGTCTCCATTTACAACTTGATGACCAGTTAGCTCAGACTCCAGTCTTCTCATGGTTGTGCCATGGTTTCCAAGCACATCTGGGTGTACAATAACTAATGAACAATTAAGGGGACTTCAGGGTGGACAGTGCTGAGAAGAATGAAAATGTTTATATAATCAATTCAGAGTTAGATTTTCTTTTATTTTTCTGTATTCATGTTTTTATACTTTCACTATTATTATGATATTATAGACTGTAGAAGGATAGATTCACTATTGGAAGTTATTTAGGGGTGCTGCTGGAAGGACCATGTTTCAGACTAGAAATAGCATATTTCAAAAATAACTTCATTGAAATGTTCTTCGTTATGTCAAGTTGTTCCTTTCTTAAGTTTTCATGATGAAAGAATAAGGCTTTCCATAGTTTTCCACCTTGGCACATAGGCAGTATCATGTGCCTGAATTTTCCTTGTTGCCTCCAAGCACAAGGCACACCAGCTCAAATCTTCAGCACTATGGCTGGTGCCAGAACAGTACCTGATATTTAAGAGATAAGGAGCTCCCTTTTTACAAGAAAGATTTTCGTTATTGAATATGAATGTTCAGTTGAATCAGTTCTGCCAAAAAATTTTAAATTTGTTGATTTATATTCACAACATGTCATAATCCCAACTCTTCAATTTTCCAGTGATGGTTTTTCTGACAGAGATAAAGATTAGGTGCAATGCAGCGTATCACAAGACTGTAACTTGGGAAAAGCCTGAACGCATAGTGTGTTGTATCATTTTGAGCATGATGGGAAAAAAGGACAAGTTCAAATTAACTGGAGAGTGGCTTCCATCTGCAGTAACCATCAGGATCAAGGCAGTGTTTGTTGGGAGCAGAGCTATTTGCAGATCTGAAGTGTTGACAGTGTAAGATGTTACCAAATGCCAGTGCAGAGTCAGGGCACAGAGACGCTCTAATTTAATGCTGTTGTAATCCTGGTACCTGTTGACCAAGGTTTCTGTCCTACCTTCTGTTGACAGAGGTTTCTGTCCTACCAGGTCCCACAGTCGTTCCATCCCAAAGAAATACACAGAGGTCTACATTAATCATAAACTGGTTGGTCCATTAGCTTAGGCTACTTATTAACTCTTATAATTTATATTAGCCCATAATTCTTGTCTCTGTTAGCCACGTGGCTTGGTGCCTTTTTCGGCGAGGTGGTCACACCTTGCTTCCTCTGTGTCTGGCTTCCTCTGTGTCTGGGTGATAACTGAAGACTGACTCTTTTCTCTTCCCAGAATTCTCCTCTCATTGCCCCGCATCTATTTTCTGCCTGATCACCCCACCTATACTTCCTGACTGGCTACTGGTCAATCAGCATTTTATTAAAATACAATTGATAGGGTACAGACCATTGTCCCACAGCAGGTACCTGCAATGGAGATAAAATATTTGGAAGCTCCCTTCTACTACAGGCAGCCTATGTGACATCATACTCCCTGGAGGGCTGAGATCTCATCCAAAATTATCTGTCCAGATAAAAACATGTATCTTGGGTTCTGGAATGGTTTCCCTAAAGACAAGTGTCCATGGAGGTGGGGGAAGAGGAGACTCATTTGGGAAGCATTTCAAGTACCAGAAAGTATTTGGGTTGCCTTAGAGTCTTTGTGAACACACATGAGAAAAGATGGGGTCTGGTTTAAAGAACTCTGCTGCACTATGTAGGTGACAACACAAAGGGGTCAAAATGCCCAAAATATGAAGGCAATGCATAGTTTTTCTTAGATAATTCATCTTGGCCCACCCAGATTTGAATATTCTCTCTGTTGGCTCACTGCAGACTTGATTTACTGAAGACCAGTCAACTCTGACTTTAAATGACTGTTTACAGGGAAACAGTTGATACACTAAGGGGAGGAAAGCAGGAGAGAAGGAAGTCATGAACAAGTGAAATAGGAAGGGAAAAAAGAGGAGAAAGACGATGAAGATGAAAATCTATTGTTAAGGATTTGCCAGAACTTCTTGTTATACTCACTAGAATATAATGATACTGCATTTCACAAAGGAGTGTACTTTGAGCTAGCACATATAGGGTCAGGAATGCTTAGATGCCAATGGCATGCCAATTTAATTTGGATGTAATATGTGAACACATTAATACATTTAAAGGGAAGATGTGGATTCTAGAACCATTGTCCAGTGATTAATTTGTATGTACAATGTGACTCTCTCTTGAGAGGGAATTCAACTTCAAGCTAAAGAAGAGAAGCAATTATATCATCTCACTACCAAAAATATAACCTTTAGCCTTGGGCTATATGTAACTGTGATGGCAAAACTGAAGATTCTGCAAGCTCTCAGAAACACACAACTCTGAATTACACCAGAGCAGTACCATAGCAGAAGCAGACAGGAAGCCTGCCCGTGTCATAGTGTACATGGAGATCTAAGGTCTCAGATGATCATATTGGAGGACTAGAACAGCTTTGAACTTTCCCTTGGCTTTGGTATTGCAAATATTTGGGAACTGTACTGGCAAGAGGCACATTTACAAAAGTTTTCCAGAACCAAGATAGCATAACTTCCAGAACCAAAAATACCATAACTTCCAGAACCATAATACCATAACTTAAGCAAGAAACCTCTCTGAAATTACCTGAGACATCCCTAGAGACCTTTTACTAAGAGAGTTATGCATTAGGCAACAGAAGGAGAAGGTAAACCAGAAAAACACTATTCCTTTAACTATACCATCATTAGCAAGTTTGAACTAGTGAAAAGCAAAATACATATGGAGTAGAAACAGCTAAAAAATTCGAAGCTTCTAAAAGGCTAAAACAAAATGCTCTTATTTATGTGTTAAATGTTTCTGGTTTTCAATCTCAGTGTCAAGAACAGATCATGCACATATCACATAGAACTACAAAATGAACTACAAATAGCTAAGACTTGCCAGACAGCAACTGGCCTGACTGTGGACCAGATTCACACATTACATATTCAACATACACAGCAGCTGCACTGCCAAGAGCACATTCCGAAAGATCCTGAACAAATGAAGAATGATGAGATTACTACTGAGATTAATTCAACAAAATAATTAAAGTTCCATAGTCTTCAGCATTAATGTACTCAGGAAGAAGGAAGGAGGGAAGAGAGGAAGGAAGGAAGGAAGGAAGGAAGGAAGGAAGGAAGGAAGGAAGGAAGGAAGGAAGGAAGAAAATCTCTTTAGTAAACTGCTGTACCATGCTTTACCAGTAAACTCACATTTTCACATTTTTCCTAGAATTTATACTTATGATTGGAAATATCAAAATTAAAGTGAGTCCTAGAATGTTACAGTCCAGTTTGTATATTTACAAATGCTTAGGATATTAAAAAGAATGTCTAGTGGAAGAGGGATTGAGTAAAAGATATAACTATTCTACTAGGAACTTTTGAATTCCTTAATTTCAATGTACAAAGTTTCATAGACCACATATCACTATCAGTGGCACAGAAAAAGTCAGGACTCAATTAGTCTCATGAAATCATAGGATAATATAGGGCCACTAAAAAATGCACATAAAATATTATAGTTAAAAATTATAGTAAACCATTCCCAGTTGATTATACTATGCTAAATAATACTATCTTTGAAATTCAATGTTGATATGGCTTCCAGATCTACCATGCACACTAGCTACAGTCCTTATACAAGCTGTTAGCTGTTTTGAACTATTTTACTCACCTTGTTACAGAAAATAAAAATACATCATGGGCAAATATAATAGTAAATGAAGTAGTCCATTGATCATACTCAGAACACTGGAGTACAATAAACTTTGCTAACAATACATACTGCTATGGCTTCTATGGTGCTATAATATCAAATACCTTGGTTGTCACTGCCACTATGACTAATTGTAAGAAAGCAGAGATGAGCAAAACAAACTGGATGTGAAAGCAGCAAAGAGGGTACATTTATCAACCATTAAAATGCAAGAGCAAAAATGATGACTGTAAATTTTAGATATTGTATAATAAGTACTAAATTTGTCTCTGAAAGAGCTTTGTGAGATTAAAATGAGTTTGGCACACTTGCAGCATGTTGATTAAAACACAGAAGGAGTCCATTCTCTCTTCAGCCATTCTGTCTTTTGAGAAGCCTGCTCAAAATATGTTAGAATGTAAATATTACAGAGCAGCTGCATATAGCAGTATCCTTGGGAGCTTTTAA
This sequence comes from Ondatra zibethicus, assembly GCA_004026605.1. Taxonomy (NCBI): domain Eukaryota; kingdom Metazoa; phylum Chordata; class Mammalia; order Rodentia; family Cricetidae; genus Ondatra; species Ondatra zibethicus. The sequence continues at coordinate 77,715 of PVIU01005464.1, read as the reverse complement.
ATATCTGGAATTTGATAACTAAATGACATAATAAAAAGCGGGAACGGTATTTTAAGCATTATAACATATTTATTAAGTCCATAAATGGTGTACATTCTTAGAATTACTAGGCAAGATCTCAACATTAATGAACTTACAACATGTCTGCAAGCATGTGATTATTGGAATAGGGGTAGAATTGTTAGTTCAGTGGTAGGGCACTTACCTGCTAAGTAAGGTCCTGGGTTCAGCCCCAGCACTAAAAAAAAATAATTTTAGGAGGGACAAAAAGTAAAGTATATAAGAAATAGTACATCTAAAGTCTACAAGTTAATAAAAAAATGAGTTCATCAAAGAGCCAAGGAGACAGAGACTCTAAATTTGAGCCCTGACAGGTAGCAAGATGCAAAGGCAAGACTTCATAGTAAAGAGCTTTACCATAAACCAAGTCACAAAAGAAAGATCCACCTTTACACGTTTGCAAGAACCATGGCAACACCACTAGTTTTCAAATCATTTGCAAAATAGTACACCCTAAAATTGCATATAACTCAGCAAGTTGGTAACTTGAGAAATTCTCTGTGGGAAAAATGTCTGTATCAAAATGCCAGACGATTTTCGGATGGCAAAGACCGTAGACAGGAAAATCTCATAGGAGGCTGTAATAACCTGCACAAAGCAGAAACGAGATCGAGCAAAGGTGACTTCAGGGGACAAAGAAAGGTGTTCCAGTTAGAGAACCCTGAAGGAGGGTGAGCAGGTGATGTGTGACTTCTCCTAGAGAGGTATGAAAAATGCCAGTTCACCCAAATAGAGAAGCAGTGACAGATCAAATAAACAACTGCACTAATGTTAACTGTAGTGAACCAATGAGTTTAGTTGGGTCACTTACAGGAGTTTAGATGATGCAAAAGTAGATGCATCACCAAACATCCCACCCAAATTGTGTGACAGCTCACGAAAGTTGCTTTCCTGGAGTTCTCTGCATGACTTGCAGACAGCTCAAGGCACCTGGGCTGATCAGATAGCTCCCCTCTCTCTAGTAGTTCTCACTGTTTACATAACCTTGGGGAGATGCTTTTGAATCTTGTAAAATTCAAGAATTTCCTGAGACTTGTGAGAGGTTTATATCTGGAATACCAAAAAGCCACCCTCTGAGAAAGAATGTGTCAATTCTAAGGAAGTTATCATACAGCAGGAGGCCATACTAACTGACTACATATGAAGGGAATATGAATGTAGAGTTAAAAATATTATCCCAAGTTGCTTAAGCAGTCATCTTTCAGATAGAGCCATAAGGCCCAATGGAAAATTGTTCCAGAAATGTAGAGAATGATCCAAGGAGAGGAGAGTCAGAAAAAATGACAACCCATGGGTTGAAATCAAGGTATGACTATGTGAACTAGCTATAGATTTGGCACTACTAGGTTTTACATGTGTAGGAGCCATCAGAATGGAACATAGGTGTACTCAGAGGACAAAGTCATGGTCTTGCAGGAAAAGACTCATAATTGAGACCAGGAGACAATGAGGTCATTAAAGTCAATGATATGTAAAGGGAAATGTCTTTAAAATTGAGAAGTTCTCAGGAATCATCTGTATGAAACATCTGTTTTCTGAACCACAGATACAATGAAAATAGCAAGCTAAAATTTTTGCAATAAATTTCTATAATGTGTTTCTTTGTGCCTGACATGGTTCAGGGAGCAGAAAAGAGAGAGGGCCAATGAATCAGAAATGAGGACATCACTCCCTGCCTTTGACTCATTTAGTCTGAATCACTGATGCTTGAAAATGACAGCCTGACATCACCCACTCCAAAAGACAAGGCAGGCCAACATTGTTAGTATCAGAAAAATGGGGTCCACAATTGTTCTGCCTGATAAATAATGATTCTAAATTGATACGAAGGTATTGTCACAGTTAAAGCATGACTCTCACCCTCAGACCTTATCTCTACCCTCTACTCTGACCCTATCCCCAAAGGTACCCCTGTAGATACTGAACTTAGAATCTCCTCTGACCTTACCTGGTCAACCTTTCTAAAGATAAGTTAGTGCCTCTAAATAAGGTCCCTCTCTCCTCGATTCTTTAACTTCCTTAGATATCAGGGAGTCATGAAGTTGTGTGGCTATCTCCATGATTCCACAGGAATTTCAAGGAATACAGCCAATAAAAACTTTAAAAATGTTTCCCTCGTTCAGTGAAGGGACAGTTTTAGTTTTCTAACTGATATCTGAGAAAGGCGGAAGGTCCTTCTACTTCCAGGGAGATTCCCTAGATAGTTAATAGCTAATTAGCTGAATAGTTGATTAACTCATTCAGATAGCTAGCTGCTAGTATCGCTCCCATCCTCCGGCAGCCATTGGTTTCTATGTGTAGAAGGTCTTACTGTCTTCTGCCTCCGCAGCAATTGTTGCCTTATTGTTTATTTTATTTGCTTCTTTTTTTCCACATAAAATTGGGATAGATACGGATAAGATGTCCAAGAACTCAGAAAACTTAAGTAGTCCCAGAGGCAAATAAAAGGAAATTTTCTTTGTCTGCATTTAGTGAAAAATTGGCCATGCATTTAAGTGCCAAGATATTCCCTAAAGCTTCAAATCTGGCTGCAAAAGTCAAAATCCATTTCTCTCATAACATTATGCTAGAAATAAATCCAAGCTTCAAAAAATAATGGAGTAAGCTATAAGTGCAATCCTTTGAACTTACAGGGCTTTTCTATAAAACATTAATTTGTTTACTAAATAGCTTTGTTTATTTCGTTTTTTTTTTTTTTAGTCGTAGTCTGGTTCAAAAGATAGCCACTTCAATAAATACCTGTGCCTTACTAGATACATGAAGATGAATAGAATGCTCCTAAACACTAGGAGTTCTAATTTAATATTTAAGCTTAAAATCTCAGTTCTTAGATGTGGTATTAACTGAGACTAGAGAGGTAAAGAGAGGTGCTGGTGTCAGTGGAGCGCCTTACCCTGTATGGCTGCAGGAAGGGGTAGGCATTGCACTATTTTCGGCTGGAGCATGATGAGAACGAATTTGCATTTTAGACAGATCACTATGGTGATGATGGGCTGGAAGGAGGCCATCTGAGAAGCAGAGAGACTGAGGAGGACCAGAATGTTGCAGCTTGAGGGCTCAGCAGCAGGGGGAGAAATAGTGATTAGACTCCGGTGGGACAGGGGTTGAAAGCAGGGTGTGGGGCCCTGCTCTGTTGACAACCGGGCAATGTGCTCAACACACAAAGTCTTACTGCAGGGAAAGGGCAAGCAGCTCTCTTCGCTCAAGGCACTCTATCCCCTGCCCAAGCCAAAGCTTAACTTTTCTTTTTCCTTCAGACTTTTAAGAGCAGTTAAGTGCTCAACAAAATGAACTGGGAGAATACAACCGGAGATTCACACTTTCACTCTGATGTGACTTAACCCCTATCTCCCCTCCATTAGGCTTGTGTAATAGAAAGACACAAAAGCCTGGATGTAGGACACTCTTTAGTTTTTAGTTCTGGTAACTTGAGTACCGGTTACTGTCTCTGAATCTCACTTGGTCCTTTAAAGTGTCGGGCTTACACTGACCACAAATAAAGTTCCTTCCAACCTAGGTCTGCCATATGCTCTGAGTCACTTGTTCTGACTCTAAATCAATCTTAGAGTAGAAGGGAGCCAGAGATTAGCCCAAAGCAGTTGGATCCATGACACACTAGAGGACTCGGTGGCAAAGAAAGCCTCAAAGCACAATAGGCAGGAAAAAATGTGTTTTTCTAAATAAAGACAAAGACATAAAAAGCAAAGCAATTCAGTGAGATTGGATTGTTAGAAAAGTGCTGATCTTGTGCTAGGGTTCTAAATTTGTCAAGAAAATCACTTGAAATGAGTTTAGCTGAGACTGAGAATCAGGAGAGGATTGTTACCTCTGGTCTCTTCCCTCGTGGCTAAGTCAGCCCACAGTTCCTTCTGGCCTTCTTGCAGGTGTGTTCTTAGTGACTGTCCTCTGTTTATTCAGTAGTTCTGTTTGGTTTTGCCTCTGTCTTTTCACCCTCCCAGAACAGGATGCCCTAGTCTTTCGGGACTGATCTTAGCTCTCAGTGAGGCGGTGATTTGGAGCTGCTATGGGAGAGGGCAGCCTTGACTAGTTGGCCACAGTGCTTTGGCAACAGTTAGGTTTCTGTCCTAGGCTGTACTGTTTGAGTTATTTTCAGGTTTATTTTCCATTTGGAACCTACAGGAAGTAGAAACACTGTTTTTTGATGGTAGAGATAGAAAGATACAGACTCAAACTGACAGAGAAAGATGCTCTGCTGAGAAAAGCTTTAAAAAATGAGGGGTGGAAAGAAAAGAAGCCCTGGAAATATTCAAATATTAATACCCATTCTTTTCTAAAATTTCTGCTTCTTGTTCTGCAAAATATTAAATTTTTAAAAAGTTTTCAACTCTGATTTCCTTTGGCTTGTAATTAATTCTGTTTGGGTTTGTATATTTTCTATCCAAAAAAAAGTCCTTTGTGCTATAGTCACCTTTACTATAAGGAAAAGTGAAATAAGTAATTTTCTTACTTCATTCATGTTGCTAGAAAACTAAGTCCCTGAATGCTAGTAGCTTGCCAACCATTTCACCTTTCCATATATCAATTTGCTATCTGTCTTTCTATCAGTTTCTATTATATATATATATATATATATATATATATATATATATATATTTTCTGTCTATGTCTCCATTCTTATAAACTTCTGAGTTACTGTATATTTTTAATCAAATATTGTAGTATATCTTGCCAGAAAAAAAGGAAGGTATTGGATTTTGTTGTCAATAATATATAACAAGGCCATGCCATTTGTAAAATTTGATAAATTTAATTTTGACATTCTACTACTGTTCAGTAATACAGGTGAGAAACATCCAAGTCTCAAGAGATCAGTGCCTGTCAAGAACGTAATAGACAGAAACAGGTGGATGAGGCCTTTCTGCCCATCACACAAGGCCATCTGATGATCTTCCCAAAGGAATTCCAATGAGATTTCCCAGGAATGGCTGCTGTGACAAGACACTGTGACAAAGGCATCTGAAGGGACAAATGACTTATTTCTACTTACAGTTCAAGGATACAGTCTATCATGGCTGCACAGTCAAGGCAAGTCATGGTCCACTCACAGTCAGGCACCAGACAGAAATGAATGTATGGTTGTAACATGAGGGCCAGGCTTGTTGGAGTTTATGTCCTGCCTGTTCCCCCAGCCATTTAGCCCCAAAGAAAATCACAGAGAGTCTACATTAGGTTATAAACTGATTGGCCCATTAGTTCAGGCTTCTTATTAGCTCTTGTAGCTTATATTAACCCATTATCCTTATCTGTGTTAGCCACATGGATCAGTACCTTTTTCAGCTGGGCAGGTCATATCCTGCTTCTTTGGTGGTCTGGGCAGGAGTGAGGAGGAATGGGCTTCCTCTTTCCCAGCATTCTCCTGGTCTCATCGCCACACCTCTCTTTCCTGTCTGGTTGACCTGCCTATACTTCCTGCCTGGCCAATCAGCATTTATTTAAAATATGGTTGACAGAATACAGACAATTATCCCACACCATATGGTGGTGTTCAGCTCACAAACCCTTCCACAGTGGCACCTCAAATAGTCTAATGGAGATAATCTTCCACAGGCATTCCCAGAGGCCCATCTTCTAGGCCAGCCTGTAGTGTGTCAAGCTGGCAATACTAACTTGTTATTCTAGAGCCTGCTCTGACCACAGTTCTTGTGCTGTTTTACATTTTTTAACAACTCCATAAGGTGTATATTTTTCTATGAATTTTAAAGACGATGAAAATAAGACACTTATTATGTAATCTGTACCAAGCTGAATGACAAAATTCAAAACACAAGTCTGTTATATGACCACAGGCAATACAGCTCCTGGGCCCAATGGTGATTCAATCCTCCAGCACCCCTCTTCATCCCATTGTCCTGCCTTCTGTGACATCAAGGGACCATGCCTGTTGATAAGGCAAAACTTAGGTAGGCAGGGAAAACTAAATGGCATGCTGTGAGAAAGGAGGCGGAGTCAGAGAGAGATGCCATGGATCTGCTGGAGATAGACACTAGGAATTTTACCCAGTAAGCCACTGCCATGTGGAGAAACACAGATTAATAGAAATGGGTTAAATTAAGATGTAAAAATTAGCCAATAAGAAACTAGAGCTAATGAGCCAAGCAGTGATTTAATTAATGCAGTTTCTGTGTGGTTATTTCGGGTGTAAGCTAGCTGGGTGGCCAGGGCGAACGAGCGGGCTCCCAGCAACAATGGTGAGCTACTTTTTAATATCAAGGACTCAGACTTTTTCAATTCCCTTGAATATTCTTCCCCCTGACTTCTTATTACTCAATACTAGGCTGGTCATAGACAACAATGATTGCCAATTCAGATCTGTCCCTCTTTCTTGTCCCTAACTTAAAAAAAAATTGTAGTCCTTGCTTTTCCTTCATGTAATTGGGAAAATTGACTCAAATTCAAACTCTGGGGACTTACTTGGTCTAAACTTAAACCCTAGGGAATTTCTTTTGTCAAGAAACAATTTTTGACAATACATACAATATTAATTCTTCTTATAAAGAGACTGATAAGAATAGGGGATCTATCTCTGTTTTTCTGAGGATTTTGTGCAAGATATGTAGGGATACATTGCACAGAAATGCTGTAGCCATCTTGCAGGCATAGAGATTGTTAGTCCAAATGTTGGAGCAGGCATCTCTGAAGCTATGTTTTCTCACATGCTTAGGTTGCTAGCACACTTGTCAGAGAACTCTCTTGTGTTTTGCATAAGAAAACAAATTTCCATATTAGTTAACATTCTGAACTCAGTTTCTACTACTGATTCTTCACAGTAACCTAGCTGATCCAGTTACAGTCCTTGAGAAAAATGTCCCTTGATCATTTCAGAAAAGGGATTTTCTTTTGTTCTTTATAGCCTATTTTATGTGAAAGTAGTTTGTTCATTTACTCATCATTCTCTGTCTTCTTGAAAATATAAATTCTCCACAAATAAATTGTTCATTTTATCCACTGAAATTGCCAATGTCTAGAGTTCTGTAGCTTTTCTCTATTTAAAATCTTACCTTTGAAATGTTCTGCTTCAGTTGGATGATAGAGATCAAATTTGTTCTTCCATCTAAACATGCTTGAGGAATTTCCCAATACAGATTAATATTCACTCATGATAATGTCAAATATTGTTATTCTTATAGACACTCGATAAAAAAATTTTAAAAAATGTTGAATGGATAAGAAAATAAACCATGACTAAGGTTTTACTATCCTTTTATTAGAACAATGTGCTAGAAAGATAGGATGCAATCAAAGGAGCAGACCTTTTTAAAAAGCAGCAGAAAGTGCTAAAGTTGAGGCCAAAAACTCCTGCACAGGAATGTCTACTTCTTAAAGGCAGGTTATACTCAAAATGACATTAATACCGCTTGTCATTATGGTGTGTCTACGATGGTACAGCAATTACAGCTTCTTTGGAAGGTAAATAATTTCCTCTCACCAGCAGTCAGAGAGAAAGAAATGCTTTAAGCATCTGTGCGTTAGCCAAATACTAATTTGGCTGAAGATCAACCATGAAACAGATTCTTGACTGTCATGGATGGCGATTTAAACTCTAAGAAGACAAAGAAACAATCATTTCTGGCCTAGTTCCGATGGAAGAAGAGTGAAAGATGAAGTGACACTAATGTGAAATTTAAATTTAGAAAGTGACCGTGTATTCTTGCATTTTATTTTTTCCAAGGGAGAGAAAACTGGACATCATGAATCGTGCACCCTACATTATATGAACGTCTGCAGAGTGTTAAGAGAGAAGCTATGCATTATTCATAGCATGAGACTCCTAAAGAGATTATGACTCAAAAGTGTTATGGTGTTCTCAAAAAATGCAATTTTGAGTGCAATTGCAAATGATGCAAGGAGAAGGGAAAGAAAACTAAAGGAAAAGAACAGCTATAGATATTTTTAAAAGAAAAACACAATCAGAGAGCACTCATCTCTTTCTTATTCATCTCAGGAGCACAGAGCCAAGAATAAACAGTCAGAAAGCATTGACAACTTAATGAATGAACAATTGAATACTGGGTATGAGATTGGCAGCATCAGTAAAAAATCAGATAAGAAAAACTGAAGTCACAACTGAGCTAAGATTATAGGGAAAAGTGTTCTTCAAAACAAAAGTGACTAGTGGTTTTGAAGCAAGAGAAAGCCATGACTTACAACTTCAGATAATGACGGTATAAAGGTATTTGTTCTCTCCTTCTAGACTTTATAAAGGTAAAAACTATTAGAACCAACCTGCTCAGAATGAATTCATGTCTCTTGATCACAATGTGCAGTGTGAAAATATTTGGAATTGAGATCTCGAAACAGAAGAACAATATTAGGTGGTCACAAATAAACAATAAATTTATATTATTAATTTTATATTATTTATTTTTGGTTTTTCAAGACAGGGATTTTCTGTGTAGCCCTGGCTACTCTGGATCTTTCTCTGTAACCACTCTGGCCTCAAACTCAGAGATCCACTTGCCTCTGCCTCTTGAGTGCTGGGATCAAAGATGTCGCACCCATGCCTACCTAGTAAACTTATTTGTTAGTTGAAGTGGTGATTTAATAAAACTACAGAAGTTAATTTGTAGGCACTTCACAGCAACATGATCAAGGGTAGATCAAGAAGCAAATATGACAATTCTCCCTTGGTTTTTTAGTTCCTGTCACTTTGTCAGATCACCTGGGCTGAAGCATAAGGGTCCACACTGTGTCAGTGACCTATCATTTTGTTCTACCTAACAAATACTAATGATGTGTATTTGTGAGCTATGTTGTGATGTTTTATATGTATACATTTTGTGTAATCAAATCCAGGTAGTTATCATTTCTATCACCTGAAGCATCATAACTTTGTGGTGAAGGCATTTTAGAAATTCCCATTTTCTGGACTAGAAGGATGACTCAGCCACTAAAGGCTAGGCTCACAACTCAAAACATTTTTTAAAAATCCCTGTTTTCAGCCACTTTGAATTCTACAATATACTTTTGTTAACTAACATGATACTGTGCAGTAGAAACAAAAATCTCATTTCTTCCTTTGAAACAATTTGTTGAATTAGTAAGTAGCTATTTTCAACTGAGAGTTGATGGATTATGGTGATCTGGATGAGGTGGTTGAGTGAGGTTGACACTGAACTTTTTCTTGGCTCTACAATGCTCTACTTTAAAAAATCAATTATTAAAAGTTTTGATGTTCCTGAGCCCTGAGGGGAAGGTATATAGTATATATGGTCAATTTAAGGCTGGGCATTCTGCCATCTCTTTTTCTGTGCAACTTGGCCAGTTGTGGGCCACTTTATTAATCACAATCTGCTACAGACAGAAGCTTCCTTATGAGGATTGAGAGATGCATTCATCTATAGACAAAATAGTAAGTCATCAGGAGTTGTTTCAGCACTATATCTATTTTAGCAGAATGATGGTGCTAGGTTCTCTAGACAAGTACTGGTTTCATTCTGTGGAGTGGGACTTAAAGCTAGTCAGAAAGTGATTGCTTATTTCCATGATGTCCATGCCACTATTCTGTGTAATCAAATCACAAGCCACACCTGTGGGCTTGTGTCTTGTCAACCCAGTCAAAATTGTGCCTCACAGGTTCACAAGAGGAAGAGAGTGATGCCCATTTTCCTCCTCCAGCACTGTGCATAGCACCCTCTAGCAATATGAAGGCTAGACAGTAGGGATAAAATTTCTAGGTTTATCTCTGTAGGCTCTGTGACTCAAGTACATGGTGTCTTCAACAATAAGGTCCTACCCTTCAAGTTATGGAGGAAACCACACACATTAACAATAGCCTGGGATGTTTCTGGGGGGTCTATTGAACCTCACTGGCTAAGAACTCTGAAAGAATTAACACATTCTTGAAACTGAACTTTTTTATTGGTTAACCTATAGTGTCTAGTAGGGGAACTTTTGTCCTTTGATAGGTTAATCCATTTTAATTCTTGTTAGGCTTAAGGCTTATTTCAGTAGGGGGATAAAAAGAGTGTGAGAAACAGAGGCAGCAGATGACACTAAGGGAACAGTGGCTGTGGCATCACGCACAGGACCCATAAGTCAGCCATACTAATAAGGCATCACGCACAGGACCCATAAGTCAGCCATACTACAATAGAAGGTCACAAATCCAAGAATATTTGAGCATACAAATTGGTCTTGATAGCTTTCATTCTAAAAAGAACACAAATTTGGGTGGATGGGGGGGGTCAGATTTGTGAAGAGTTGGGGGAGGGAGGCAAATAAGATCAAAGCATGTGACATGAAATTCTCAAATAAGTAATAAAATATGCTTTCAAACTTTACTTTCCCAAATCATAATTGCCTAGTTAGTACAGCAAAAAAAAAAAAAAAATCATTCAACTGAATCAGGATCCAGGATTTTTGACATTCCAGGATACGCTTAATTTAACAAGATTAAATGTAATAAAGGTAACTTAACCTGAACTCAAGTCCAAGGTATTAATGGCATAAAAAAGGATCTACTAAGGAGACTGGGTCTAGTTTTAGATGCTTGACTACTGACACAACATAATCTTTGCCTTCTTCCCTTTCCCTTTTTACTCATATCTGAGAAAGCTTTTAGGAAGGAAGGAGGGAGGGAGGTAGGCAAGCGGGAGGGCCTGGAAATTCCTTTTTTGAGCTATAAGGAAAGCAAATTAATTTTTTGCCTGTGTATTGACACCTTCACAAAACTCCATCCTCCAGCCAACAATAAGAGTCTCAATCTAGAAGGATTCCTATCCTGGTCTCCTCAGCAACCTTCCCTGAGCAATAAAGCTGTTTATAACATGCAACTTCTATCTGTGTGAGCATTGTGCCACCAGTCCCTGCACAGAGGGTGCAATAGGGGCAGGGTTCCATAAGGAAGAGAGCAATGGTTCAGTTTAGTGGCAACAGGAAAGAGAACTCAGAAGATAGAAATGGAGAAGTCAGAAAGAGAAGACTCAAGTCCACAGTATGAACAAGCGCCCAAGACTGGAGTCTTAGAGTCTTGAGCAAATGTTTCTCTAAGGGAAGATAACTGCTGTCATCCTGCAGGCAAGAGTGGGCAAGTGCATGTGCTCCTGTCTGCTCTTAAATTACTAGTTCTCAGGGTGGTATTAATTACCCAGACTTTTCAATTTTAATTTTATTCAGGTGCTGGTAATTATTGTATGCTTATCTTCAATTCAGACATCTCAGACTTGACAGATACAAAGCTGAACTCCTGGCTTTTACCACTAACCTCCTGTGTTCTTAACAGAACTCAGATCAGTAAATGATGATTCCGGTTGAAAAACATGGCGTTAAATTTGACACCAATATTTCTTTCACAACACACTTCTGATCAGAAGGTTGGCAAATCCTCTTAGCTCTCACTTAAAACTACATGTAGAATTCAACTGCCTCTCAATTCCACTGCTATACCCAGTCCCCATAATACCATTATATCTCACCTACCTTATTGCAATAACCTCATATCTGGGCATTGTCCCACTTTCTGTCTAATCATCACCAGACACCAGAATGTTTTTGCTAAAAATAACATCAAATCACTCCTCTGTTCCAGCAGCTTTTAGGGTAATAGCAAGCATCCTAACTGAGCTGACTCCATTGTACCTTGCACACTCCACTAGTTTACTCTTCTCAACCTCACGCATGCCCTTCATGTCTTTTCTTTGATGGATCAACCTTTCTGTAACCTTTAGGATATTTAAACTTGTATCATTTACATGGAAATAATAGTGTCAGTGTCTATATGTTTCACGTCTTCATTTTCTTAAGCTTCACTTAAATCATACCTTCCCAAGGAGGCCTCCCCTGATCACAAGTAATGACTGCAATTATATTTGCTCCACTTATATATTAAATTCTCATTTACCTTCATTGTTTTCTCCCCAAACTCTAACACATTTTATGTTGTATAATTAATATTACATACTTTCTATCTTCTTCACTAACATATAAGCTCCAGGATGATAAAAAATTTACCTTCTTGTTATTTTCTGCATTTATCACAGTGCCTGGTTTATTACAGACCCACCAAATGTTCTCTTGAAGGAATGACTTTCATTCTTTTAATTATAATATAAACAAGAATAAAAGCTCAGATGCAGGACAAGACAAATAATGATAAACAAATAATAGGAAAAAAATGAATCAATATCAGTAGCCTAGAAAAGAGTAGACCTGAAGGAAGTAGAAGAAAATAGGTGGTGGTTTTACACAGTATAAAGTTTTAGAGACATCAGGGCTATATTATGAAAATAAGTTACCCTAATAAATTTTCATTTCAAAATTATTCATTCGTATGAATAAATACATGCAAGACACAGACTTTAACTCAATTTAAGATATTTCACAAAGTCTGAGTGTTTCAGGAATGTACTGGGCTGCCCCTGAAGAAACAAGCATCTTCATGAATTCAAAGGGATAATGGTCACAGATAATAGTCATCTGATATCAGTACATTATATCAGATGTACTTTAATAACTATTTAATATTCAATTAATATTTAATAAATATTTAATAAAATAACTTTATTTTGTATATGAAACTATGTACTGAAGGTATTATTTAAACTCATGGACATGGGTAATACAAAATAATGAAGTAGAAAAATAAAACTCACTGTGTGTCAATAGATATTTGATGTACTATAGTAATCTTTACAGCTTTCTAGATAAACCGCAAAAGTTTTAAGTCATGAGATTTCTGGCTAAGATGGCAAATAAAATGCTACTTCAGTGCAACCTAGCAGTTGTTGTCTTCTTTGGCTTAGTCTCTAACTTGCCCAGCTAGACTTTCCTCTGCACATATTTTATAGTATTCCCTCTGATTTCTCATACCTCTGCCCAATGTACTTTATCATTCATTCTTTATTCCTTCCTTTTCCATTTTTGCATTTCCTCCTCATTTTAAATACTATTTACTTAAATACCCTTAGCTATGAAGAATAATAAACTACACTTTTCCCACCATTCCACTGGTGCTGCTGTCTCTGGATCTTACTGGAAAATGGGCAAGTGGCTCCTATTGAAAATTAACACCAAAACTGACCTAAAATCATCTTACCTCTTGCTACAGTCAGCTTCTCCCTGGACACTAGTGGGAAACAAAAGCCAAGTGAAGATAACTCAAAGAAACTAAAGCTTAAACCAAAAAAGAATTAATAAGGAAAGAAACATAAGAACACAGGTTACTGCGACCTCGCCACAAGCTCACAACTGCTTAGTACTGGAAATGAAAGAGAATTAGATAGAGGAAGTACTGGAAGAGGGATTAGAGTCCTACTTTTCAAAAGAATAAGTGACAGCACAGACGACTTAGCAAATAGATGAAGTAAGGATACCAAGTAAATACCAAGAAAAACAAATTAGTAAGGTAGACAAAATGCTCCACAATTTGGCAAACATTTTTTTCAAGAAAGGAAAACTTCTGCAAGGCAATTAAAATTCTGAAAAAGAACCAAAATATAAATGCTTAGTCAATTGACAACATTTTAAAAATATATATTGTGTGAAGATATTATGTCATCTGTAGACTATATTGTACAAAACAGATTTTAGGTAAGGAGGACAAGATTGAGACAATCATAGGGTCACATTTATAGAGGAATAATAGACACGAGCTGAGTTTTTGGAGAGTTAGTGTATGTTCAAAAGTCTAAGTCTGAGATTCAGTAGCACAGAAGATGAGCTGAGATAGAATCTAAAGACACAGAAAATAATCCCAATGAAATAAAATCAGATACATTCCCATATCTTGAGCAAGGAGTAACAAAAAAAAAGCCAAGAGCCATTTATAAACCCAAATATACATGACCAGAGAACCTCTTTACAATATTTTATCACCAAGACTTCAAAAATACAAACCAAGGAAAGAATATTTAAAATCTTTAAGCAGAAAACATTCCATCTCAAATAAAAATTAAAACACATCCAAATAGCACTAGGCATCTTATTATCAACCTTAAAAATCATAAAGGAATGTAATGATATGTTTTAAACCATGAAAGTAAATAGCTATCAATCTTGGCTTTCTGCCTTAATTAGGGTTTTATTGCTATGAAGAGACACCATGACCATGGTAACTCTTTTCTTTTAATTTATTTCATTGCACTATACGTTTTTCTCTGCTCCTCTCCCTCTCCCCTCCCCTTCAACCTTCTCCCATGGTCCCCATGCTTCCAATTTACTCAGGAGATTTTGTCTTTTTCTACTTCCCATGTAGATTAGATCCATGTATGTCTCTCTTAGGATCTTCATTGTTGTCTAGGTTCTCTGGGATTGCGAATTGTAGGCTGGTTTTCTTTGCTTTATGTCTAAAAGCCACTTATGAGTGAGTACTTTTGATATTTGTCTTTCTGAGTCTGGGTTACCTTACTCAATATGATGCTTTCTAGTTCCATCCATTTGCCTGCAAATTTCAAAATGTAATTATTTTATTCTGCTGTGTAGTACTCCATTGTGTAAATGTACCACATTTTCCTTATCCATTCTTCAGTTGAGGTGCATTTAGGTTGTTTACAGGTTCTGATTATGACAAACAATGCTACTATAAACACAGTTGAGAACATGTACTTGTGGTACAATTGAGCGTTCTTTGGGTATATGCCCAAAAGTGGTATTACTGGGTCTTGAGGAAGGTTGTTTCCCAATTTTCTGAGAAATAGCCGTATTGATATCCAAGGTAACTCTTATAAAAGAAAGCATTTAATTAGGGCTGGCTTATAGTTTCAGAGATTTAGTCTATTATCATCATGGCAAGCATGGTTGCATGCATGTTGACATAGTACTGGAGTAGGAGATAAGAGTTCTATATCTAGATCTTGGGCAGCAGACAGAGAACTGGCTTGAGTTTCTGAGACCTCAAAGCCCACTCCCAGTGATACACTTTCTTCATTAAAGCAACACCTATATCAACAAGGCCATACCTCTTAAGAATGCCATTTCCTATGGACCAAGCATTCAAACATATGAATCTATGGGGGCCTTTTCTATTCAAACAACCACATTATATTCCCTGGCTTCCACAAGCTTGCAGTCAAAAACAATACAGAAATGCATTAAGAGCATTTCCTCTGAATCTGGAATTGAGATAAAAGTGTCCATTCTCTACTTTTATTTAATATAGTGCTCAAGATATTAGGCAAAATAAGAGAAAGAGGTAACAGTGATAGCCACAGGAAAGAAAACATCAAATGATCCCTATTTACAAATAACATGATCTTATACTTAACATACCATAAAGACTTACCCCCAGACCTCCAAACTCCCTAGAATTGACAAAGGTGATTCCCTGGAATTAATAAAATTCAGTACAGCAAAGGTAATCATCACCAGACTGAGAAGATATCTTAGGGAGAGGGAGAAAACTATACATCATCTTTGCCAACTAAATATACATCTTTGCCAATTATACATCAGACAGGAAATTAATACCTACAACATCAAAGAACTATAAAAATTAAGCAGATAAATCTCAAAATCTGTTTATAAATAAATAGGAGAGTCAATTGAATAGACAGCTTTCAAAAGAAAAAACATAGTTGCTGTGTGACAATGGTCTCTACCCTGTCACTTGTATTTTGAACACTGACTGGCCAATAGCCAGGCAGGAAGTAGAGGTGGGGCAATGATCTTAATTGATATTAATCCCTTAATGTTAATATTAATAAGACATTAATAAGATATCACTTCTTAGTAAAGGCTACCACATGGACAATTGCATCCACATAAAGCCTGAGAGAGCTTGGGAGGTAATTCTAGACAGAAAAAAATAGAGTTGAGCACAGCTTATTGATAGCAACACTTTCTCGGGTGGGCTCTGCTCGCTAGAAGCAAGTGCTCTCATTTAAAAGAGGCTTCCTGATTCAGCTTTAGCTGAAAAACCTTGCAGCTCTTTTAAGAGGCCCCACCACCAAACACTTAAATGGTGTTTATGAATTGCCAATAGCAGGCTTCTTGGTGGTGTCAAGGACCTTGAAACTCCATAGAGTTGTGGCAATAAACATGGCTCAGGCAGGTACTTCTGCCTTGAAGCTAGACTCTCAGAATGCTAAGGAATGGGCTGGATCCAGCCATCAAAGCCACAGCTTTAATCCTAGCCATATCACTTAGCAAATTAAAGACTCATGTGGTCAGAAAAAGAGAGATACAGTAAAGATAGTTTCAGAAGAAAAAGCCTCTAAATAGTTTACAGTGTGTTAAAAAAAATATCTGTAGGCTTCGGGAAGTCCTTAAAATAAAAAAGAAAGAGGGTAGTTGGGTGTGGTGGCACACCCTTTAATCCCAACACTTGGGAGGCAGAGGCAGGCTGATCTCTGTGAGTTCAAGGACAGCCTGGTCTACAGAGTAAGTTCCAGGATAACCAAAGATACACAGAGAAACTCTGTCTCAAAAAGCTAAATTTAAAAGAAAAAGAAAAGAAATAGAGTTTAAAATAAAGCCACAAAAAGATGAAAAATACACAGAGAATATGGATACTGTATGTTATTGTGTTGTCTTTAAATTGTTTGATTGCTGAGGAAGAAGCAAAGTTTGCTAAAAGATATTTGATTATACATGCTGCTAGATTAATCCAACACATATATTTTGAAAATTCTTTGCCATTAAAATTCAAGTCAAAAGATATGTTACTTTGGAGAAGAGGTTTTGCTTTTGTTTTCACAGGAAATGAGGGACTGTGGATTCATTCTGAATTAAGAAAAATCAGGTTTGACCAAGGAAGACCCACTGAGAAATCTCCAATAGGAGGAATGGCCCAGATGTCTGAGTTCTACATCCAGAACAGGTTCAAGACTGCAGCCTGAGATGATCAAGACTCATAGGATACTACAATCAGGACTTGATCATAATTCTAAATTTTCTTTAGGTCCCTATAAAATTATCAGTATCACCAATCAGCATGAAGTATCCTAGAAAACTATGCCCACATTCCCCAAAAATGGATTATGGATGTTTGCCTTTGTTTAGAGTGTTGGTTAAAAGTTGTTATGGATAATGGTCAGTAGAAAAGCTAAACAAAGGAGATTAGATTCAGAGTTCTTGTTTAGAAAAAGAAGTAAGGAAGTGTTGTGGGGCAGTGGTCTGTACCCTGACACTTATGTTTTAAATAAATGCTGGTTGGTCAGTAGCTAGGCAAGAAGTATAGGCAGGCTGACCATGCAGGAAGTAGAGATGGGACAATAAGAATTCGGGGAAGAGGAAACAGTCGATCTGCAGTCATCACCCAGACACAGAGAAAGTCAGACACAGAGCAAGCAAGATGTGATTGCCTCACTGAAAAAGGTGCCAAGCCACATGGCTAACACAGACAAGAATTATGGGCTAATGTAAGTTATAAGAATTAGTTAAGAAGAAGCCTGAGCTAATGGGCCAATCAGTTTATAATTAATGTAGACCTCTGTATGATTCTTTGGGACTTAACAGCTGCAGAACTGGGCAGGACAGAAACTTCAGACAACACATAGTGACTAAATATTTGGATAACTAAATAATTGAATAAATTTATTCAATGTTTTTAGTTATAGGTGGAGGAAAATTAAAGCTCTTTGAGATTCCATCTTATCCCAGTTAGTTATCTATCTTCAAGGAAATAAACAACAAAGGCTGGTAATAAGAATTCTTATTCACTACTAGTGGAAGTTTAAACTGGTGTGGAACTCCGTGGTGGATTCTCAAAAATTTAAAAGTTGAATGACTATGTGACCCAGCTATACCACTCGGGTAGATGCCCAGAAAACTCTAACCTGCATGCCACACCTGACACCTGCACATCCGTGTTTGCTGTTGTATTATTTGCAATAGTTTAGGAATGAAAGCAGTCTAGATTTCTATCAACACATGCAGGGATTGAGAAAACATGCAGAGTGTTACTCGACTACAAAGTAAAATTGAATTATGGGACTTGCAGAAAAAAAATGGATTGAACCAGAAATCATTGTGTTAAGCAAAATAGGGCAGGTTCAGAAAGACAAATAATGCCTCTTTCTTTATATGCAGAGACTTTGTGTGTGTGTGTGTGTGTGTGTGTGTGTGTGTGTGTGTGTGTGTGTGTGAAAGCATGTGTGCACATGTGCATGTGTTTTACTAGAAAGGTGATCATGGGAGGGGAAGAAGAGATCTTAAGAATGCAGTCTTCAGAAGTCAGAAGGGGAGGTCATGGAGAATATTTGCCATGAAAGCGGAAGAGGGAGAAAATGGGAGGAATGGAATAGCATGAGGGGTTCAGGAGTTGGGAGGAGAGGGAGGAATAAAAGCAAAGCATTATGAAAATGCCATAATGAAACCCATCACACCATGTGATAATGTTAAAAATTAATAAAAATCCTAATATATATTTTCATATAGGAAAAGAGTTAAAAATTTATATTTTTAATATGATTTTTCTATGTCTGTTTTCTAATTTTGTTTTTCACCAAGAAACACACACTTGTACACACTAACCACTCTAAAATGCACTGATGTTTACTTTTCTTCAGTCCACGCAGATTCAAGTTAGAAACAGCAACTCAAGGCTATTCCTAGGCCAGCTCTTTGTTGCAGATCTGTAAGAGTGGTGGTCCTGGTGTTGCACTCTGGCTTCCTTCTGAAGCTAAAAGATGTCTGTGCCAATGGCTTAAGGGCTTGGACAGCAAAGTTCTTTTGTATCTTCCCACAAGACCTAGGGTGGTGCCTTAATTGTAACTGGCACTGAATAAATATTGACTGAAAATGCAAACTTCCCTGAAAATCTGGCATGAAGAATTTGTCTTTCAACCTAGATTCCTCGCTTTTGAAACTGTCAAAGTACTGTCTTAAAGGGGCATAAAACATCATTTTAAAAACTAATATCAATTATCAACTATAAATAATTCTCACAGGATTTGAGCTATCGTGCTTAATTTAGATTGTTTTAAATAACTTGATTTTGCACATTTCTTAATTAAGGTTACATACATAACACTTAGCAAATGTAGATAACACTGGACTAATTATCATTCTAAATCCTATAGAAGATCTAGCAGTAAAAGGGTCAGGGTAAGTGGGAAACTTGTTTAGAAAGTGGAAATAGCCCTCCTCTTTCTCTCATACATGCAAGTATATATTACATTTAGTATATGTTACTAAATGCAAGTACATATTACACAGGGATGGCCCCTTGTCTGTGGAAACTGCAATATTTTCTTAAGCAGAGTCACACTAAAAGATTGATTTACAAGAAAATCTACGAAACTAAGCAGCATTTACCAAAACTTTCCACGTCCTCCAGGAACTTACAAGGACAGACATTGTTCATCGAGAAGATTAAATGGGATAATATAAAGAAACCACTTAGTAAATATATAGTATATTAAGGTGGATATTTTTAAGAACAAACTACAAAGAGCATTTAAGGTTGTGTGTTAAACTGCCTTTATTTCATAAATAAGAATACTGAGTGCCAGAGGACAAGAAAGCAGGAGACACACAGTTCACCTTTAGGGTAATTTGCCAGCGACTTTCTCATGGTCATCACTTTCTGGTGTCAGACTGAGGATAAGAGCCTGCCACCTGATTCCCAAAGCTCACTGCCCTTTCTGCAGCATTCTGGTGCTACCAGAATTCAATTGGAGAATGAAAAGCATCTTCAAGGGATTGAAAATAGCTTGACAAGAGTGACTGTACTTGAAGTACCATTGGAGAGTCTACAGACAGCTTTTAAGATGCCTGCTGATAGTTCTGATAACAGATTAATTTGGAACTCAATAAAGAATTCAAAGATATTATCTCCAACTCTAAACAAGGGGACATTGCAGAGTCATTTCCCTTTAGAAGAAACCACAGTAGATTTTAAGATTTATGCCCCCAATGATTGACCTCCAAACACCTTTCATAAGCTTTGAAAAATGTGTGTGTTTATCTGTTTTTCTTTGAGAAAAAGTCTATGTGGATTAATGTAAATAAGCTTAGTAAAGAATAAGCGTAATTAAATGAATTTTCCTGTTGACTAAGGAAGGAAAAACAACCTCACCCTACAGTGGAAAAGCTATTATATCTTCAAAAGTAGGAGACGAAACTCCGGTAGAAGACTCCAGGAACTCCCCTAGCTGAGCAGGAGAATTGCAATGATAACATGTAACCTGAAGAAGACGTGCAGAAACCAACTCTATGCCTTGTCTAAACTCAGTATGCAATTGATGTTTCTAGTCTTTTGTGAAATCCAGCTATATTACCCATGCTATTTTGGACCAGTCCTCCTTCTCCTGTTCGTACACTAGTACATGATAGATTTAGAAACCACAGAAAACAGCTTCTGCCTATAGAAACTATATGACTTTTTGTTTGTTTGATTGAATTTTGGGAAAAATCTTAGGATCTAAGTAGCATTTATTAAATACTATCCATATTCTCTAAGGACAATATTATTTATTTCCATTAGATTTATAACTGTATATCCAGTCCCTAACGTATAACCCAGTTGATACTAAAAGAAAATTATTTGACAAATGACTTCAAAATTAATTCACCTATGGTCACAAAGTAAAGGGCAAAACTATAAATCAAAGTGAGAGGCAATGACTTCCAAGACCATACTCTTGTTCAGTAAGCTGAAGTACCTCCAGTGCTACGTTGAATTAGGAATATACGTCAGTCTATAGAGTGCTTGCTTAGCACGCACAAGAGGCTTTGGGTTCAGGTTGACCCCCCCCCAACTGCATAAGACCAGTTGTGATGGCATATGCCTATGATCTCCAGTGGATGCCGGAGGATCAGGAGTCATCGAGGGCAGCCTGCATTAAATGAGACCTTATCTCAAAATCAAAACCAAGGTCTACATTATACTTCCTCTAAAGAGTGCTTCCATGACTAAAATGGCTGTGTTTCCATGAAATCAATAAGTTGAAGCCCTAATTCCCAGCATGACTATATTTGGATATGGAGCTTCTAAGGAAGTAAGCAAGGTTACATTTGATCACAGGGTAGAGCACTCTTGTAATGGGATTGGCATCAGCATGAAAGAGCCACTAGAGTGTCGCCTCATCGTCTCTCTTCCCTCTCTCTTCCTCTCCCTTCCCTCCTTTGCTCCCTTCAGTCTTTATTTTGGACTTCAGCTATCAGAACCATGAGGAAATAAATTTCTGTTGTTTAACTCGCTAACCTTATGGTACTTTCTTATAGACGTCTGTTATGATTTTATTAAATTTCCAAAATCTTCCTATGTAGAAAATTTAGTAGCCAATAAAACAGGTTGAAAAAAGGGTCAAAATAGAAGGCATTTAGGTAGTAAGAAATCCACCCTTATTGATGAGAGCTATTCTCTCAAAGTGTTAGTTCTTATTGAAGTGAGTTGATTATTAGGGAATGACTTTATTGTAAAACAAAATGCCTCATGTGCTCCCCTCCCCTTGTGCCATGCTGTGTCTTCTGCCATGTTGAGCCAGAAATAAGGACTAGGTCCTCTCCATTGTCATGCTGGTCCCCAGCAATTATACTGCTCAAGACCCGGAGCTATTTGCCTAATCAATTTCTTTTCATAATAAATTTCTCTCTGTGTGCTAATCTACTGTATCAACAGACAATGGACCAAGACACAGTCTGAGCAGGTAACACACTTCTGATAGCCAAAGTTCCCTAGTTCTAAGCTTTCTATGGCTCCTGCTATCTGGACGTTTCTCCAGTATACCTATCACAGGGTATACTGTGCATCAAATAAAAAAAAAGGAAACAAAGTACCACTCATTCATTTTAATACCCAAGCATAGGTGGGACCCAGCATATTCAGAGAAGAAAACAGTGTTCCTTCATCAAGACCCACCCCTACCCTTACTCATATTGAAACAAGCCGCAGAGAAGGCTCTTTTATATATTCTAATTTGATTTGAAAATTTGTAATTAAGCCTGATTCATACCCTAGATATGAGTAAGGCAAAATATAAAACCACTAGTACTTTCTTTTCACCCCAAGCATTCTCCTTGATTTTTACTTTTCTACAAATAGAAAACTCCAAAGAAATATTGAAAACCACACAGGATTGTAAGGAGTTGAGCCACTGCCCAGAGTACTGCTAAAGTCTGCTGCTTTCCTGAGCTGTGGAACCCTGGACACCTCGAAACCCTGGCACTCCAAGCTCCTGAGTATTCACAGTTGCTCTGATGGACAGGGGAGGAAGTCAAGAGGCCAGAGTCCACTAAGAACCTTTAGCATAGCCTCACATTAGCAAAAAGTATTTGAAGGCCATGAACAATTATTTGGGACTCTTGTGGAAAGATTCTCTGTGTTTTGCTGGAATGGGCCATCGCTACAAGACCGTTAGGCTCCACATTGTTCACCACCATGGCCCTTCCTGTATTAGCATTATAGCAACTGTCTAAATCACAAGAAATCTTCACTTGACTAGAAAACTTCTCAACATTAGAACATGAGGGTCCAAAATTAGGATCTCACTGAGATGTGTCAGCAGGCAGACCTAGTTTTGCTATAAAGAGGCTACCTCCCACGCTTATCTGAACTTATTTATGCCTCCCCCAAATTGCTGGCTGGTCGCGATAGAATCATTGCTTTAATGTAGAATGTTTTCAGTCCAATGCATGGCTCCTGCTGTGGAATCTCAAAGGTGAAGAGCTGTAGCATATCACTCAACTAATTGCCTTCATCTCAGAGACAAGACAGTAGAAATCCAGAGAGTAGTAATAATTCACCAAAGTCCACAAAGGTGGCTGTCTTTCACTTCAATAATCCCTCCCTTTCATGCGACCCTCCCCTCTTCCTGCCTTCCTCATGTTCTGTGCCTCTAACCTATGACTCACCAGATAGCTTCAGTTGTCTGGAGACCACAGGAAAGGTGACATAGCCTAGGCAGTTAGCTCTCTACAAAGCAGATTCTCACCAGAAAACTGGCACTCGGTGCCTCGGCAGAGAGCGTGCTCAAGCAGGAGCAGAGAAGAGCACACCATCTGGACAGTGTGACTCTGGGTGCCAAGTGGGCCCCAGCCACAGCAAAGGATGAGGGGAAGGGTGTCTGTCACCTGACTGCACACATTTATTTTTTGCCTTAAGGGGACTTGTCAGCAGTAGTGCTATTCTGGGTGGAAGACGTTCTAGATGGTTCTGATGGCTGACAAATGTGTAGGAAAGGATGAAACAAGGTGAGTGGTAGCCAGGCAATTTGCAAATGGTTTGTGAGCCAGGAAAAGTTGGTGGTGAAGGATTACTATGCATGAAGGTGTTGAAGGGTAAAGTAGTTTTGCTTTTTCGCCATTTTTTTGCCTCTCCCAATTTAGAAATGTAATACATAGCAGGATTTCCCTAATAGCCCCTAGAAAAATATACTCATATTTAATATCCACTAATATCTATATTTTCTTGCTAAATTTTAATTACACTAGTTTGTCCTAGGCTATAGCAACATGGCCCAGTGAAAACCATACATATCTACTCCAACTGTTTTTAAATAATGAGCCTGTAGCATAATAATTCCTATAGCTGTTTGTCCATTCAAGATTCTACATATACCCACACTGCTTTGGGCAATACTTTTCAAATACAGTGTATTTTAAAATATTTTTACTTTCCACATTCATTAAGACAGTTTCTACAAACTTCACCGCAAATGATGTTCTAAACGTGTCTTTCTCAACCTCGGAATCATGCCAATTTTTCAATTGTATATCTGCAATACACTAGTCATTTGACACATTAGACTTCGTAAGGCACAATCACGCATATGGGGTCATTTTAATCTTGACAATTCTATTCTGATGTCACTAGTTACTTAGACTTTATAGAAATACTAAGAAGTTTATCTAACAGAGCTCAGCACATAAATACTTGCTCCAGAATGAGATGGATTGTGTTTAGAGCCGAACACCATTTTTCCATAACAAATCATTGAACAATTATGGGGTTTGGTGGTAGAAACACCTGCCTCTAAGATTCATGCACCTTTAAGTAAAATAACTAGTGTGAAGGTGTTTGGCATAGTGTGGGGATACCGCCTTCCTTCTCAGTTAACTCCAGACCTCAAGATTTCCTACTTTGCAACCTTGGCTTCTTTCTTCTCTTTGTTTTATGCTTTCTGAGAAAAAGAGATAGAACTCTCTCTATGGAGTGAAGCCATAAGAGACGGCAGCTACAAGAAAACTGACCTCCAAAATTGTGCACTACAGTTAATTGTGCACTACAATTAACTATCTTTTTATAATAAGGCTTTTCTCCCTTAATTTAAAGATGTTCATTTTTTATTTTTTAAAAGAAAAACAGAAGATGTAGGGGAGCTTTGCATTCTACACTGTAAGTTCCAGAAGTTAATATTGTTTATGTTTCAGAATGGTTAAAATTCATACTTAGTAAAAAGAATAGAGTGACTAGGCACAAGAAAATTGGTAAGGTCTAATAAGCTGCTTCTTCTGAAATGACTTTTATTTTATCTGTCTCTGCAGTAATATAAAATCTAATGACCACGCGAGAAGAAAATGCATCTGGTACAGCTGATCCATTCAAAATCTGTCCAAGCCAGAATGATGGTCTCTGGGCAAAATCCTCAGTACTTGGAATATCCTCTTGGTTCATCGGGATGCAATTTCTGTGAAATACAATTTGATGTCTCCAGTAGTAATTCTCCTGTCAAGAAGAAAGCAGCATTTTCCTGCTAATAAGAATCCTTTGGTTATATTTTATCTTTCTTTGAAACTGACCAACCCTAAATGACATCACAATTTCATTATCTTTCAACAGAGTCTAAGTACAAATTCAAACATTAGAGGCAGGAAGATTTCTTCTCTACTAAGGGAAGAGTTTTTATGCCCACTTTTTACTTGCCTATCCATGTGGAGGGGGCTCCACCACTGTTCTATGCCTGGCCTTTTTCTCCACTCTTCTTCTTTCAAGGCAGCAGGAACAACTCTTATTAGTGTTGAAGAGGATTTGTCTTTTCAAGAGTATTGACCAAGTCCATTCTTCCCATTTTTGTGTTAAGAAAATCTGTCTTGCTCAGTAGCTTGAATTGTGCAAAGCCAAAATTCTAAGGGCACTGAAGTAGGATTTAATCTGACACAGGCGTTATCTACTTTTTAAGAGAAAAAAAGTACAGAGTATTTCATATCTCTTCTAACATCTTTACTTTATAAAATAAAGTCGATGAATTCAGTCTCAAAATAGGAAACCCTGGCAGAAGAACAAAATCCACCAGCCAAACAAACCACTTTAATATTTTTTTAAAGTACCCTGACAACCTAATCTAGCTTCCCATATAATGGATAATATTTAAATTCCATTTATCATCCTAGAAAGATAAGGGAAAAGATAGATGAAAATCTTGTCTGGTGTTTTGTGATGGTTGAGTTTTAACTGTCAATTTGACAATACCTATAATCATTTGGGAAGAGAGGGGTTGTCTAGAGCTGGTTGACTTGTGGCATGTCTGTGGGGGATTATCTTCATTATGTTCTTCGAGGTGGGAAGAACTGCCAACTATGAAAGGCACCATTCCCTCGGCAGGGGATCCTGAACTGTATAAGAATGGAGGAAATTAACTGAGTGCAAAGATTCATGCACTCATTAATTTCTCTAATGATGTGATGTGACTCCCCGATTCACGTTCCTGCCACCGTGACTTTGCTGCAGGGATGGCTCTAAACAGAAACTTTAAACTATCTTCTCTATATTCCTTTGGTCAGAATATTCAGTCACTGTAATTGAAACAGAATTGCTAACAGATTTGAATTCCCATATATTGTGAAGCATTTGCATTCTGATTCCAATGGCCCAGCTAATATTAATCAAATTCAGAGCAAAAAAACCCAAGTATATGAAATATCACTCATCAATAATCATTTAAAATACTTGAATAAACATGAGGACAAACTTGCAACAAAATGTTTACAAATGAGAAGAAATGAGGCATTTTAGAAACCATCTCATCTTCCTCGTTCCTGATCCAGGCCTAGAATATCCCAGACACACTGATCTTGTGAAATATCTTACTTTAAAGTCAGCATAACAGGAATTAAAGGAAAGGACAGTAGTGCTCACACATGCTTAAGGTCTCAGCTATTCCACATGGAAACTCCTGGGTGTTTCTCTCTAACCTGGAATACCACCTTAAACTTAGGTCATTGGTGAGGGCCACTGCTAGAGAGCCTTCAGGGCCACTAAACGAGAGGATTCTGCCCACCCAGCTCTTCCCAAGACCAAATAAGTTCTCAGCTCAATTAACTTTTTACCCCCAGAGGTAACTCTTCTGTAGCTTCAATAACCCTTTAGGCCTGGCATAAAAGCTTCATTTCCCCTTCCCAAACCTACTTCCAAAACTCTAATTCTAAATTTTTGTCTTCTTTAACATCTTTTCCCCCAAATTCATGTGGAAAATGAACAGCCTCAGTACAGTTCAAAAGAGAAAAAAATAAGAATGTACAGTTATGAAGTATATTGTGTATCTAGAAATCACAATTACTTGATTTATTAGCATAACAGAATACTGCAATGAAACTAACTCAGGAAATTGCCGTTAATTTAAACCTCACTTTGCCTGAAATCCTGATGGAAAAATATCCTAATTTTGATTTATCCAGTCTGCTTGCATAAAACAGGAATATTTGCCCCAGAGAAACTGAAGAAAGTGGACTCTTTAAGCCTCATTAGGGCATGATTTAGAGTCACTTATTTTTACAGGCACATGTTTTAAGTGACTAGATTCTAAATGTTAAAGAATGACCCATATCTGTCTTCTTGACTATATCCGTCAAGGTTGGGTACATCCAATTAATTTTATTTTGGGAAAAAAAATATACTCATTAAAATGTTTGCCATCAGTGATGCAAGAAAGTTGATGAAATTGAGAGTTACCATCCACAAAGATGGCTACATATTAGCTACTTTTGTATCACTATTATCCAACTGAGAGAAGAGCTCAGTGAAGGAAAGATTTTTTTGAGGGGGTGTTGACAGCATTCTGTCTTAGGATGCTTGGTACCACGGTCTTGAGCATAGCAACATGGTGGTAGAAGCATTGTGGTAGAGGAGAGCTATTTAAATTATGTGTGCTGACTAGTTTTATGTCAATGCAACACAAGCTGGAACTGTTCTGGAAGAGGAAATGTAAATTGAGAAAATGCTCCCTTCACATTGGTGTGTGGGCAAGCCAATGATGCATTTTCTTCCTTGATGATTGACGTAGGAGGGCCAAGCTGACTGTGAAGAGTACCATCCCTGGGCTGGTGGTCCTGGGCACCATCAAAAAGCAGGCTGAGCAAGCCAGGGAAGGCAAGCCTGTACATAGCATTCCTCAATGTCCGCTGCATCAGTTCCTACCTCCAGGTTCCTGCCATGTTTCAGTTCCTTCCCTGACTCCTCTTGATGATGGACTGTGGATGTGGAACTAAAAGTTGAAAGGAATCTCCTCTTCCCCAAGTTGCTTTTGGTAGTAATGTTTATCACAGAAATAGAAACCCACACTGAAATGACTACAGTAGCTCAAGCAGACACATTACATCATCTTCATAATTGCAACAAAGGGAAATACACTGTAAGATATATTAATAGAACATACCATCATTGAATGTGCTATTCCCTAACATAGCACATGTGCCTTTTATGTGTGACTGGTCTGGAAAGGAGGGACCATGAGAGAGTGTTTCTCACTGAATGCACAGAGCATAAAGAGTAGCAATATATACTGGGGATACTCGATGGATATTTGCCATGTAAATGAAAGTTCAGTAAAAGCACTTGAAAATAATATTAGCTCTGAAATTCCCTTTAATGGATACCCATTCCCCTGCGCTAAAATAGCAAGATTTTTCTAAAGCAAAAGTCAGAGAAAATATATTTTATGATTTGCCTAGTTTATAGTCATGAGACCCAGCAAAAATAATGGGATTTCCTTCTCCAGTGTCAAAACAGAGCACGCCCCCAACACTTGGGAGGTTGAACTGAAGGATAAACGAAGAAAAAAGAGCAAAAGAGAAGCACGAGTATCGCTTGGCAGGCAGGACAGCCATTCCAGTCTAGCAGTACTGTGTTGCATAATGTGAATGATGGCATGGGAAACGAAAACATAAATACACAACTTCTCATTGCTTCAGAGAAGAGCAGTTACATTTGCTCCTGTACTTGTCAAATGCGCCCTTCCCATCTTACAAGGATCCACAATAACCAGCAAGGAACTGTGGGCTGACATGCTATTGATAGACTAGAGAAATACATCGCAGTCTGTCAAGTCTCACATTTACATCTCAGAATCTAATCTGCTTCCTTTCCTTCATGAAATCAATTCTGTAGCAATTGAATAACCAGCCCATGAGGCATTTTAATATCCCGGGTATTTATCTATATATAGCCCAGAAAGGGAACAGTAATTAGAAGTGACCTACTATCACCAGTGCTGAGGGACAGATTATTCCAATCAGTGTTTCATCAGCCCTTTAAGGAGGTACCACAAAATCGGCTTCATTCGCTACTCAGCTCCTAGTGACGGGCTGCTGAGCCCTTTTATTTGATTCCTGGAGGAAACAGACTCTAAAATGGTTGTCATTATCTGGGATTTTGTTTCATTTTCTGCGAATTTAAGGCGTCAGTGAAATAGGCTCTGTTTTTAGCTGTGGGATTATATTGTCACATGCTCACGGTAGTGGATGAAGTAGGCTTTGAAAGATCTAAAAAGGCTAAAGGAAAATGACTTTCTAGACCCTCAACCATGTGAGTGTTTTGAGTTAAACCCTGAAGGTTGAGAGTTGCTTGTCAGAGTTAAGAAAAAATAACAAGGAGTTGCCACAAGATCCAGTCCAATTTTATTAGCTTTCTCTTTCAAATTTCAGTTTCTGATGTCAGCTTTATAACTTGCATATGCAATGCAGGCACCTAAAGAGTCTGGATAGGATGGAATTAAGCTTTAATAGACCAAGTGTAGCCCCTGGCTGTGCTCCTCACTGACTAGTCAGTCACTAGTCAGTCTTCACACCTAGATAGCTTAATTAGTATATTTCTATAGTTATTTCCATGTTATTTCCATAGTAAGAGTGGAAAAGTGAGGTGAATTTCCCAGACAGATGGGTTGTTTCAACTTTCCTTTTCTCCCTGGCTTGATTCTTGTCATTCCCTTGTTCCAAGTCCTTTTCCTACTGACTTCAGGTTTGGAAGCCTCCAGACCCACAGCTTAGATTTTAGTGTGAGATGCAGCATGAGGGAGGTTTTCTTGATCTGTTCCCTAGCTCCATTGCTGGCATGCTGTGATAACATATCTATGATGGGTGCTTCTAGCCATTGGTCACTGGAGAATGATTGGGAATCACACCTGGGGTTCAGGGAGTGACTCAAAACACGTTTAAAAGAAGCACACCAAAATTTGTATGTGATTAAAAACATTGTTTTATGATTAAACAGAGTCTCCTTTGCATTTTGCTTTCACAGTGGTGCATTTGAAAAAATGCACTTACACTCTGTAGCGTGTTAGTTTCCTGAAACATATCACATAGGGGAAAGCCCTTCATAAATGTCAGCACAAATGACAGATGTTAAGTCCCTGTCAAGAATAAGACAAAGATCATAAAAACACTGGTTATTTTAAGCACAAAGTGGTTTACCAAGGCTTCTAAAAAATATTTGGGAGGCCTGGCCTGTTACAGAATTTAGGCAGTAGCTTCTAGAGTGATTCTCAGAGTCTCACAATAGCACAAGGCTCATAGATATTTGCTATCTCTATATCAGTCAGGAAGCAGAGAAGTTAGAAAGTTAACTTTGTGACTGTTAATTGTCATAAATAAATAATAATAAACAAACAACAAATAATAAAAATAGAAAAACAAACTAATAGTGATACTGTATTCCCAAAATTCCTTAAGAGTTGCTCCTTACAGAGAATATAGCAAAGCATCAGGTGCTCCCTGCTCTGGCATCTGTTTCTCCAGCTGAAAGTCTAAGGGGACCTCAGGCACAAGGATGGGTGCTGCAGAAATTCCAGGAAGGAGCACCCACTGCATATCTCATTGTGCCTAAAAGGAAGACAAAACAAAGCAGCACCAAAGACAACCCAAAGCGTTGTCTCCATTCTCATTTCATGAGAGTGAACCCAACTGACAAAACCCAAATTAAACCTATAATCTTGTTGCAAAAAAGTAGTGTAGGTTTCTGTTTCACAGAATTTTCATTGAAGGGAGGCACACTAGGACACAAGAAGCAAGGGTATAATGACTGGATAATTCAGAGGATTTAGGGTTCAGCCGTAGCTCACGTGTTCCTTCTACCCTTAAAACAACAGGTTGGAAAAAAACAAAAATAGTCATCTTTCTCAAATCCACCCAAGAACTGAGCATATTAACAGCCCAAGTAAATTAGATTCAAAAAACTGGCAAGCCCTTCCTAGTTAGAAAGAGACCAATGGTTGCTCAAACTATTTAGGGTGATAGGTGAGCTAACATGATGGTCTAGAATCTGAAAGGATTCCATTTAGAGGAAGACTGCTCTCATTTTCCAAGTATTTCCCAGAAACTTACCCCGAATGCATGGAGTGGCTTAGCATAAGGCCACAGTTGGATGAAGTTATTTCTGTTAAATTGTAGGCCTGCTTGTATCTTAGTCAGCCAAAACTACTGAAAGCTGAAAGAAAGGCAGAAGCGTGGAGCTCCAGATCTTTACCCAAATCATTACAGAGGGCCTCCAAAGTCTAAGGAAGAGCAGCAGGATGGAGAAAAATCTAATATGGTTTAGAAGCACCCTCCCTCCACACATATAAAGACTCATGATAAAATTTAATCCCCATCAAGAAGTATTATAAAGGAGGGCCAAGTTGAAAAACTAAAGGTAATTAGATCATAAAGGCTCCGCATTTGCGATTGAATTGATGGGTTATCTAGAGACAACTGGCTTATTAAACAAGCTAGTGTGCTTCTTGTCTTTTGAATATAACCCCTCTTTCCACATGATACTTCTGTTACCTCAGGACTCTGCAGAGTCTCCACTGGTAAGAAGGAGGACTTTTTAATTGAGAACCTTCAGGACCTCCCTATCCAGTGGTAAATTGAGAGCTTTCTTCTTTTTAAATTCCCGAACCTGTGGTATTTACTTACATCTACAGAACATGGACTAGATGTCTTCCAGGGCAAAGGAAGCTGGAGTTAGAAAGGCGTAGCCAAGAGGATCCCCTAGTGAACTGAAAGTGACAGGTGGGCTGTCACACAAGCCGAACTTTCCACAGTGAGAGAGCTAACTTCTGAGCTGTAAGTTGGGAAGACCTCCAAAGCACCATGGATACTCAAGCTCAAGCCCTACTAAGGAAGTTCTGATCATGCCTACATTTTACTTTCTTTTGTTTTTTTTTTTTTTTTTTTTTGAGACAGGGTCCTATTCTATAACTCAACTGTCCTGAAAATCACTATGCAGCTTATGCTGGCCTCAAAAACTGAAATGACCTTTTTGTTCTCAGCCTCTTGAACATTTAGACTTACATGTTCTAACTGGTTGTCAGGAGGGGATGGGAGAGAAATAATGTAGAAAAAGTATTTGGAGAGTTTATAGTAAACATAATTTTCAAGAATAATGATAAATGTTAGCCTATAGAACCCAGAAGCTCCTAGAATATGAAGAAGGATAAAGAAAATTAAGCTCACATAGGCTAATTATGTTTGTGGTGGTTTGAATGAAAACAGCCTCCATGGGCTCAAATATTTGAATATTTGAGCTCCTCATTGGCTGGCTGTTTAGGGGAGATTTTAGGAGGTATGGCCTTTTTTGGAGGAGGTGTTTCACTGGGAGTGGGCTTTGAGGTTTTAAAAGGCCCAGTCTTCTCTCTCTCTCTCTCTCTCTCTCTCTCTCTCTCTCTCTCTCTCTCTCTCTCTCTCCCTGCAGATAAAATGTAAGCTCTCATATCCTGTCCCAGTACCATGCCTACCTGCTGCCAGGGTGCCATGGTGCTGGAGCTGTGGTGACGGCCGTCCTCTGAACCTGTAAGCACGGCTCCAATCAAATGCTTTCCTTGACAAGCTGCCTTTGTCATGGGGTCTCTTTGCAACAATAGAACATTAACTAAGACAATAATAAAATTACTAAGTTCCAAAGATGAAAAGTTTCAAAGCAATCACTGTAAATTAAGGACCATGACATGCAATGAAACAAAGGCTGGGTCAAAGGAAGAGAAAATATGTCTAAGAGCCTACGTATGTTCCACAAAGCTACATTTAAAAAGAGAAGGTTTCAAGTTTTTAGAGTTGAAAGCTGGACATCTGAGACTTCTCCCATTGGTTTTACCAAGTCCTTTCTGCATTATCACATTTCCAGCCTCAGCCAATTACTTGAAATTACTCAAAACATGTCATAATTTTTTTATACTTATATGCTCTAAGCATCCTATTTCTTTTGGCAAGTATGTCACAATCAGATGGTTATCTTAGGGAACAAATTCATGACTATTTCAAGGATGGGTTTTTATGGGGGGGGACAATAGGAAAAGATTACAGTAGCAGCTAGTGTTACAGCAATGATTAAGTAAGTAGAAAAATGAAATTTGAAAACAAAAGTAGTGAGATTGGGCAAAAATCTAAGGAGATGGAACCTTTATATTAGTCATGGTGGCAAAGAATGGATATAAAAAGCCAAAATCATTTGAACATGGTAAGAAATTGACATTAACCACATTCACAGAAATAGCAGATCTTGGAAGAAGCAATGGGTTCTAGCTCATGGTTGTTATAGTTTCAGTTTCTATGTGAAAGACACATGGGAAGGAATCTTGAAGGTGGCCAGAATTAATATCCTGAAAGTCAATTGAAATCTCTAAGTTATACATAGAGTTTTAGATGGTGGGATTGGCACTGTTAGAGTAGATAAAATCAAGGTTGAAGTCAAAGGAACACTAATGTTCGTGAGACAAGAATTAAAAATTACCAGTCATAGAGATGAAGAAGGGGTGAACAAATACAAAATAACCAGAACAGTGGTGTCGCAAAATTGTTGAGCAAAGGATGCCTCCAGGTGTATGTGTGTGTGTGTGTGTCTGGTCTGTGTGTCTGTGTGTCTGTGTGTGTGGATTCAGTCCCAGTATACCCTCCCCCCAGCACATGAAGATTTTAAAAAGTCAAGATCAATAAAGAATGAGAAGCAGAAAAGCAGACATTTTATTTCTTCTTGATTCTGTATCTTTCTAGGGTTTTGATCAC
The DNA here is from genome assembly GCA_004026605.1 of Ondatra zibethicus. Classification (NCBI taxonomy): domain Eukaryota; kingdom Metazoa; phylum Chordata; class Mammalia; order Rodentia; family Cricetidae; genus Ondatra; species Ondatra zibethicus. Next base: position 44,565 of record PVIU01005464.1, on the reverse strand, counting down.
AAGGAGAGACAAAGAGCAGTTGAGCATCTATGAAAACTAGAGCTGCGAAGTGGCTTTGGATGCAAACAGATTCTCCCATGTCTTGGTGCCTATCCTTTTCTGTGTGCTCTAGTTTATTTTGGCTTTGGAGAAGGAAGTTCCTTCATCTGCAAAATGAAAACTACATTAAATCCAGGTGATAAATATAAAGTCAAAATGATATGATAGATTTTAAAGTGTTTAATGTATAGCAAGTACCTAATCAATAAAAAATATTTTATTATAATCATTACCACCATTATCAAATTGTCACGTTACAAAAAGAAGGAACACAGATACACAAGGTCACTACTAGATCAAGAGGAAAGTCTTGATGTTTGTTTTGAAAACAAAATCTGTGCATAGACTATAGACTTGATGTTCACAGAAGTCAGGTAATAATTGACCAAGCACAGTCCTAGAGCATAAGAAAAGGAGGGAAGCAAAAGTGAATAATTAAATCTGGTTTTTAAAGATGCTATTTATAAATGGGTATGTATGAATGATGAGTATGAGAAGTGTAGAAGCAATGAAGGTGATATCACAACGACTGGGGAATCTCACCAAGTAAAATCACAGAGAAAATCAGCCTAAGGCTTTGCTGTGGTTCAGTGGTCTTGAACCTTGTAAAGATTTGTCACTTGTATTGGTGTAATAAAATGCTGATTGTCCAGTCGCCAGGCGGGAAGTATAGGTGGGGTGGCCAGAACAGGAGAATTCTGGGAAGAAAAAAGGCTCAGTCTTCAGTTATCACCCAGACACAGAGGAAGCAAGACGAGAATGCCTCACTGATAAAAGGTACCAAGCCACGTGACTAACACAGACAAGAATTATGGGTTAATGTAAGATATAAGAGTTAATAAGAATCCTGAGTTATTAGGTAAACCAGTTTATAATTAATGTAAGCCATTACATTAATTATAATTATAATATGTTTCTTTAGGACTGAACAGCTGTGGGAGGGACCAAGCAGGACAGAAACCTCTGTCAACAAGGCATGGCACGGAACCAATCTATATGAGGTAGGAAAATGTCACTGCTGAAAAAATTATTTTTGCCTGAACCTCTCTGAAAGAGGGATGATGGTGGCAGTAATATAAATGGCAAGCAGGCAAATATAACTATAATTTGAGGTGAAAAAAAATGAGAGCCCTTTTCTGTTTGACAAGAAAAGTCAAGCTCACAGAATACAAATATGAAACTGATTAATTTCTTTGGACTGAGGAAAGGCTGTGATTGGTGCCGGCTCCTTGCCACAGCCTCTCATCCAATTTGACAATTATTACTAACACTAGTTCAAAAAGATCCTAACTACCACTCAGACCCTTGCCCTTTGACGTCACATGGGGTGAACATGGTTGTGGTAGCATGGACATTTTAGGAACATAAAGTGTCTGGGGAATGATCAATCTGAACAATGTAAAATAAATAAGTAATATTGGCAGAACTCGTGTGCTCAGATTGAGAAGACAAAGAAAGGGACATACACAGTAAGTGGAGTTCTCTGAGGTTGTCTATAACTTCCCTGCTTTTTCCTTCATGCCTTTCTTTTGCCAATGCTTTCACTGGCATTCTTTCCCTCTTCACCCTCCACTGTTGTCCCCTGCCCTCATCTTTGCACCACATTCTCCACTGAGCCCTGCTTTGCCGGGTTCTATGAATGAAAACAGGATGAATGTAAATTCCACCATCTATTACAATAATTAAATGGAGAAAGTAGAATGGACTTCCCTTTCACACACACTCAACTCTCCTCTCCTAGTTTGCTGTAGAGTGCTGCAACCAGTCCTTCTAGTCGTAGTTGACTTTGTGTTGCCCCCTTTAGTAGACATAGTACAAGAAAACAGCAGTTTGCTTTGAATATTCATATTTAAGCACAGTATTAACTTCAAAATAAGACATTTACCAAGAGTAATTGCTGTTGAGTTAATGACCTATAGCAGTTCGGTCCATTAACTCCTCCCAGCTGTTAATGCTCCCTATAGAAATACCCCAAGACTCAATCATTACTGACTAATCATGCCGGTTTTCCTGGATGCATCTGGGATTTCGTGCTGACATCCCATTTGTAATAGCTGTATTTGGTTGTTCATTGTTCTAGTCAGAATTTCTATTGTTATGATGAAACACCATGAATATAAAGCAAGCTGGGGAAGAAAAGATTTATTCAGTTTATACTTCCATATTACTGTTCACCACTGAAGGAAGTCAAGACAGGAACTCAAACAGGGCAGGATCCTGGAGGCACGAGTTGATGCAGAATCCTTGGAGGGGTGCTGCTTACTGGCTTGTTTCTTATGGCTTGCTCAATCTGTTTTCTTATAGATCCCATAACCAACAGCCCAGGGATTGCACTATACATCATGGGCTGGGCCCTCCCCATGTTGATCATTAATTGAGAAAACAACTTAAAGCTAGATCTCATGGAGGTCTTTCCTCAACTAAGCTCCTTCCTTTCTGATGACCCTAGCTTGTATCAAGCTGACACACAAAATCAGACAGGACAGTCACTGACAAAACTTTCCAGTTTCAGATCCTGTGACTGATATTGAGGATGTTCAACTTCATTGTCACAAAAGTGAGCACATATGCGTGTGGGTGTTCACTCACACACACACACACACACACACACACGCACACACACACACACATACACACACACACACACACACACACCAGAAAATGAGATCTAAATACACCTAAAAGTGAAATTACATATGGAACACTGGTTTTCTTCCCAAGAACTTGCTAGCCTAGAGCAGAAGTTAACTAACTTCTTTCAATTTAATCTCCTCTGTTATTAAAAGTCTGCTTCTCTTTTCTTCTTTCCCTCCCTTTCTTTCTTTTTGTTTTCTCCTCCTGTGTGGTTCAGGCTAACTCTCACTCATGATCCTCCCACCTCAGCCTTGAGTGCTGATATTATAGATGTCACTCAGCTGTCTTAGGAATTTTTGCCAGAACAGACAGTGTAGAGAAAACATGTAGAACTGAACATGGCAGAAATTTTGGGCACTCTTTCCTAAAAGGGATTCTGAGATCCATGGAAACCCATGGCTGCTCTAGCATGGGTGGCAATAGAGGGGAAAAAAGAAGGCCAATCAAGAGGGATCTCTCTCTCTCTCTCTATCTCTCTCTCTCTCTCTCTCTCTCTCTCTCTCCATGCTTTTAAAGGTAAAAGCTATGCAGCTACTTCAAGCTTTATGGCCTCTATTATAACAACGATAGGACGAATGATAATAAATGACACATTCTTTTTGAGGATGGCCTTTAGAAACTTTCTTTGAATGTCTTAGCACAGAACACATTGGAATGTATTAAAAGAGATAGTATTTCCCCATTTAACAGGAGAAGAAAATCAAAACCAGAAATTAACTGACCTGAAATCAGGCCACAGGAACTATGCTTACTCCATGGTATATCAGGTTCTCTGCTCACTCCAGCATACGTACAGTATGTACTGATTTCCATGAGCCCTGGAGTTTCCAAGGAAGCATGTCAGTGGGAACTCTCTCTAAAAAGGCCCCCTTTCCATAGCAAAATTACACAGGAAATGATAAAACGAAATTCAGTGGCAGTGTATAAGATTATGTTTTTAACAGTTATCAACCTCTCAGCCTTTTCATTTTCCATCAATCTCCATCAAGTGTGGGACCAATAGAAATAGAGACACACATGACAAAACGAAAGTTGGAAGTTCTACTGTGCTTGCAGATGCTGATAGTGAATGCTCACACCAAAGTTCTGTAGTCACCTTGATTGAGAAGCTCTTGCTCTAATAGGGCTCTTGTACGAACAAGATGATAGGAGACTTGAAGTTTATAATGCTAGTTGGAGTCACGTAAGCATGGCAAGGTATTAATTAGTGTAAATGGGAAAGAAACCACAGGAACAAAAACACAGAGCTCTCAGGTGTCATAAATAAAATCACAACAGTTTATCTCTAATTATATCTTATGATATAACTTCAATATTGTAAATCAGTTCATTGAAGAAAATACAGCATGACATTTTTATATGGTGGTAATATAAGACAGTGGCATTAGTGTTTTCAGTGAAGAGCTTGAATATAGCCTTTTTCTTACAATGTATTCCACACCATAAATACCAGATATGATGTCGGAAGAATTATTTAATAGAAAGATCCTTTATTTCTAACTCAGTTTCTAAATAAAATTCCTGGCAAATGAAAATAAATTAGAACTGAAATATGTAAATGAGGTTTAGTGCCCTATAATCGCAAAAGTTCTGCATGATAACATTTCAAAAATTGAAAAGATTCACTTATTTTCAGATTATACACCTAATTTACTTGGATTTTAAACAAACTGAGCCTTAAGAACTTATTCTTTTATAAAGTATTTTGTACTGGTTATCAAGGTGACTTTATAGTTATCCTTGATGTGATTAATGTGGTCTTCACTGAGGATTACCAGACCAGTAATAAACTCATTTCTGATAAAGCTGATGCAGCTGCTTGATGCCCAGAGAGGCTCATGAAGATTCTAGAATATTGTTAACTCAGTATGCTGGTAGAAGGGAACCTTTCCTCAGCATCTCAATTCACATAATGACATCCAGCAAGAAGCCAGTTGGCCCTAAAGATTGTCAAGGTGAAATGAAGAGATGTGGAGATGATTTTCTATCAAACTAAGTTGACACCCCATTACAGTAGATTAACTACTGAATTTAGTCTTTCCCATCTGATACTACGTGAATACAGTATTCCAGAGCAGTTTTCATCTCTATCACCAAGAGAATAGGATTTTGTATCAGATACTCCAACACTGGTTTGGCTCCCCGTTAGGGGTCTTTTCATTATGTGTGTGTGTGTATATATATCATGTATATATTATGGAGGATATGTGCCTAGATAGCTTCTAAAACCCAGATATAACAAGCCTATTTAAACCATGTTTTTCCACTACATATATATACCTGTGATAAAGTTTAATTTGTAAATTAGGAAAAATAAAAGATTAACAACAACAAAACATAATAAAATCATTGTAATATGTAAATGCAATCATTGTTATGTAAATGTAATCATCCTCAGAATAGTTTATTATACTGCACATATTAATGGGAGCATAGCATATATACTGTGGAAATGTTAGACAAAGAGATAGTCTAAATTGCACATTTTGAGAACTTTCCACTTAATATTTATTCTAGAAAATACTTGAAACCTCAGAAAGCTTAACTTCAGATAAGAGAAAATTTACTACTGTACTAATTATGTTTTAAAATATCCTTGAGGGAATCCTGAAAATAATATTAAATAGTTTTGTGTCTGTGGTTCAGACGAGGATTTCTATTTTACACTCAAGATCAGCAATTTTCTGTAGTTCCTCCTTCAAAATATGCATGCATCGCCTGTCTTTTTCTCTGTCTCTGTGTGTGTCTGCCTGTGTGTCTGTCTCTGTGTGTGCATGTCTGTCTTTCTGTCTCTGTGTGTGTCTGCCTGTATGTCTGTCTATGTGTGTGGTGTGTGTCTGCCTGTGTGTCTGTCTCTGTGTGTGGTGTGTGTCTGCCTGTCTTTCTCTCAGTTTCTCTCTCATACACACACACACACACACACACACATACATGCACACACACACACACGTGCACACACACACAGCCTAAATTGGATATACTCTTTTTCAGGCCTGTGGCTCAGAATTCTTTCCACCACAGCTCCCACTCCACTTTGAGAACTCATCTCCCTCACCTCCTCCTTTGAACAGAGAGGGCCCTCTGTGCCCCCTTTCTCCCACACCATCCTTGGCCCTTCTACCTCAGCTCTCATCACTGCACTGTAACCCACCAAGAAATGTCATTTCCCCCCAGTCTTGTGTTGAAGAAAGTTATCTTAGTTTTCAGAACTCCACTGCCCCACCAAATTCCCAATCTCCAGTTTAGTTTCTAAATTAAGAGGTGCACTAACAAATGACAATTGTTAGGTTTACAACAATTTTAACTATATTAAAATTATTGAATGCAACCAAAAGCCATGCTCTTGTTTGATATCTCAGATGAATAATTATCTTTATATAGATTAAAGGAGCATCGATTCTATGCTGCAGAGTCTTAGAATTCCTTCAAAGAATTATAGTCATATCCCATGGGTGTTCATCAATTAGTGAATGAATGAACAAATGAGCAAACTAAAACTATAGAAAAGAATGTTAAAAAATAATATATTGGATCCTATATATCAAATTATTTCCAAATAAAAAAAGAGAATTAAAACATCTTTGCTTTTTACCTTTACATCTTAACTGTTTTGTCATTTTAAATTATTTTAAATTTGAAATTATAGCTTGCAGTTCATATTTTTCATAAATAATCCTGTCTAGTAAGCCTTTAAGCTACTTTACAGCAAGACTTTCTCAGAAATTACTTAATTTTCAGGGTTTGAAGCACAATGATGAATATAGAAGAGACACAAAATCACTAAAATAGGATTAACTAGAAATTATAAATTTGCTATTTAAAGTAACATAGTGAACAGTTTCACATACAAAAGAGAAGTATTTTTGCATAAAATATGTCATCAAACTATGCTTGTTATTTTGGTCATCATAGCTAATGACACAACTATAAATTACAAGTTGGTTGTATTGTGGAATTTTAAACTCATGCCGTAAATGCACTGCATTATTTAAGACTTTTACCTTTTTAACAGAGGTAACAAAAAGTGACAGAAAAATTAATGGAAAAATATTAAGGACAATGAAATAATATTGTCTTCATGGGAAGTAGAGACGCTTCTTCAGAAAGATTTTTAGATGTGGTTGGGCATAAAATATATACTTAAATCCAAGAAGACATCCTTAAGAGCACCAGCTGGATCTACAGAAATAACAGTGTAGTTTGCTGTTTCAGAATGCAGAGCAAGGACAAGAAACCCAGTCACCATTCAGATGGCTGAGAAGCCACCTAGCGTCTTCCTGCCTTTGCTGTCCCTACCTCAGGTCCTGTTGGATCACTGGAAACGAACTGAGTGAGACGCCAGCTGTAAACATTGAGTACCACACAAAAGCAGGTTAGTGTGAGCCCTGAATCCGACATAGGAACATATCTGGAAATTACTCCATGCCAAATAATACATTAACTTCGGAGGATGTAAAGGTTTCCATGTAGGCGGCTCAGTCACTTCCCACACATGCTCATTTATCACTTCTCATTCCACGAAAGGCCACCTCATCTGTGAACGAAGAAAACTTGACAGAGAAAGAGAAGCTAGAATTAAATGTTTTACTTTATGAAATTATGACTGGAAAATATTCATGTGTTCATAAACAGGAAAGGAAGGCAAACAAGCTTAACAGAAATCATAATGAAAGCACTGTCTGGCGAATAGCATTTAAAAACGAAACAAAACAAAGCAAAAGACCCAACAACTCTGAAATCTACTTCTCTCCTAGTATCATTTCTGAACAGACCCTCAGGCCCACCATCCCCGCATGGACCTGGAAGAGCTCAACTCCCAACTTAGCCCTGAGGGCACAGCACTGTGACTTTCTTGTTGCCTGCAGATGATTTTGTAAATCAGTCAAGGAGCCCTCCAAGGAAGCAGAGCTTCCTAATAGGATTATAGAAACCGAAGCCTGGAACATCTCTGAGCTGCTGCCTCAGCCCGTCTCCAGCATGTACAGCTTCATTTGCAGAACACACTCAAGAGTATCGGAGATGACAGCTCCACATTCAGAAGAAGGATATTGCTAGGGTATCAGGAAGATGGATCCAAAGGAGCTAATGCCATATCTAAGGCCACACCAGGAAGCTTTATGCAAAAGGATTCTTTTACTACAAACATAAATGGGGACTGAGGATACAGCTCAGTGGTAAGAAGACTTGCCTAGCATATGTGAGGCTCTAGGTCTGACCTCAAAATACTCATGCAAAAAAAAGGGGGGATGGTAAGGGAAAAGAAGGGGAGGGACAAGCAAAAGCAATGGAGGTGGAATATTTATGAAGAGTTAATCTTAACAGAAGGCTCACAGCATATCCAAGTGGCACATAGAAGTGAGCAGGCTCTTGTGGCCTTTATAGTCTAGAGAAACAATCCCACGGCAAATGATTAAATCTACAACAGTAGTTCACAGGGCTAACCATCCAGCCTAAAGATGAAGGGAAACTCTAGCACGGATTCATTGTATATCCTCGGGGTCTGTGTTTAGAAAAAAAAAAAAAACAGCTCATTACAGACATAGCAAGCCCAGGAAGGTTCCAGTGGAGGGTGTATCAGAAAGGTGGGCAAGATGTTATTTAAAGGAGGAGGGTGTGTGTGTGTGTATGTGTAGCTGTATGTCTGTGCATTTGTGTGAGCATATGTGTGAGTGTGCATGTGAATATGTGTGCGTGTATGTGTTTGAGGGTGAGTGTGTAAGTGTGAGTGTATGCTAATGAGTGTAAGTGTATATGAGCTGTGTAAGTATATGTGAGTATGCATGTGAGCCTGTATATGTGTGAATGTGTGCAAGTGTGTGAATGAGTAACATTCTGTTAGAGTGTGTTAGTGCACACATGTGTGTGCATGTGTAGGTGAGTCTGCAAGTGTGTAAGTGCATATGAGTATCTGTGTGTTTGTGTATGAGTACACACACACTTGAGTCTAATCAGCTACCCATATACAAAGTTCCCTGCTATGAGCTTATTGGATAAATTTGCTTTATAAATCTAACCCCAATCATAAAGTCTTCTGTAAACCTTTCCACCTACCTACTAAGCACTTGAAATCAAGGAGTATAATTTTAATGAACACCTAGATTACCTTTTAAGGATTGCATATTTACAGTGGAAAGCTTAGACTTCTAAAAGTTTAGAAAAAGTTTTCTCTTCTCTCAGAACACTCACTGTGTACTTCAGCGATACATTCACTGTGTTCTGTGTGCTGTGTTCTCTCAGCGAAATGTGAAGATGTGATTCCAACCCAGGGAGTCAGATTTCATAAGCGATACTGAAAAACAAACTCAGCCAATAGTAAGGAAGGTATGAGAGGACCTATAGCCTAATAAAGTAAATAAAATTGTAGATCCAATAAATCTATTGGCCATAAGTATCTGCTCCTGAACATAACACATAGATAGGTGACAGAAAATGAAGTAAAGGTTAATATACTTACTACCCTCTGTGCCTTGTACTAAACAATACTTCATTGATACAGACCTTGCTTAACCAAATAACCATGCTTAATTTTAAAATCTATTGCAAATACAAAAGTTAAAGGTCTTGGCCACAGAATCAAAGAAACATTATTACTTACTGACATGCCACCGACTTGACATATAATAATGAACACGTAAAGCCAAGGTAAAGTAGGCCGAGTACTCCTTGGCTGGCCTTGAGCCTCCATTGTTGGAGCTGTCAGTGTGCCTGGCGCATACCTGAGAAAGGGACATGGTGTCGCTAATGAGGAGGCTGAATTCCAGAAAGAGATGAGCAATGTGTCTCTACTGGAGCAGTCCAGCCACCCCCACCAACTTCAAAGAGGGCTCCTATGAAGAGCAAAGGAATATGTGTGTTCAGGAAGCTGATTGATGAGAGATGTGAACAAGTCTGGTGGTCCTGCCTGTAGCTACACCATCTGGGACAGGAGAAAGCTGGGCAGGCAATGTGTTCTTAACAACAGCCACAGGCTGCCCCAGGGATGCATCATGGGGAAATGGTACATTTGAACTAGAATGTTCCGTCCTGTTTAAAAGATGTTCCCAGCAAATCCTTTTTCCACTTCTATCATGTAAATAATAAAACCCGCAGGCACTACTTTTCCCGTTCTCAGCAGAGGTTGCTTCTAACAGGTAAACCTGGCTGCTGTGCTTTTAAGGTTTTGTTGCGCAAATATTGGTATGCACAGAACTTTCACACACATGAGGATGCTTTATTTTCCCAATATTCCATTTCTAAATTGGCTTTAGAGATAAAGAAATGACGGTTTAAGATAATATAGTTTGGATGGTAGTTCAGATCAGGATCGGACCTTCCTCTTGCTAGAGGTAACTGTTATGGCTAATCCAGGCATTGGCAAGCAAAATGTAGAAATTTGAACCTATTTTTTGTTTGGTTTTGTTTTTACATAGTAGAAAAATCCATTCATTTGATAATTTCCTCTATGTCAATTTAGCCAGACTGTATAGGAGCCTAAAAGAAGAAAGTCCTAAGGGAGAAAAGAAGACTGTTTTGATATAAACAGTAACAAATCTAAAGAGATAGAAGGATGGGGGGAGGGAGGGAAAAGATAGAGGGAGATAGAGAGGGATGTACGTAGGAAGGGAGGGGAACAGGGAAAGACAGAGGAGGCTGAGAGACAGAAAGAGACTGGATGAGGAACAGAAAGAAATTGGAAGCTAAAAAAAAAGCTAGACCAGCCCTCCTCAGCACCAGCTGGATTTGGAGGGGGTCTTGGACCCTGTCAAGGTGGATCACTTCTAATTCTCTTGGTACTTTTCCATTTTACTGTCTTCTCACTGCTCTTCCGTCCAAAGGCATCTCTGGTGCTTGATTTTAGTAATTTACCCATTGAGAAGTGTCTGTAACATTCTTTAGTGCATCAGGAACAGCCAGTACCTGGGATTACTAAGGGCAGTTCTCACTTCTACAGCACTAAGGTGGAACTCCTACTGAGTGCTGCCATTCGCAACTACCCAAACCAGTGGAACACAGTTTTGGGGAGGAGAGGGCAACTGCCAAGGACTTGTGAAAAAAAATAGTACTTGTCTCATTTTCAATTAATTCTAGAGATGACTTTTACCACAATAAGAAAACCAAAAACAAAATTTGGGATAAACTTATGTAAATTCAAAGTTGAATCTATGAAATATAATCAAATCATACTGCACTTACTTTTTCCAGAGCAAATCAATGAATACAAAAGTGGGTTTCTGTGATCTCAAATTGCACCAGTTCTGAAACAGAGCAGAACTCCCGGGGAATCTCAGCAAAGCATCAGGCGTGGGATAAGGAGAGAGTGCTATCAAGACTGATTCTGTAGTTCCAACTAATGTTTGCTGACTTCAACCAATAAACCCTCTCATGGAAAAAAATTGGTAAAGTGACCTCTGGATAGATAAAACTAAGAGATTTTATTTATTTATTTTAAATATTATTTTTGTTTTGAATGTGTGTGGTATGTGCATGTGTGTGTTTGTATGTGTGGATGAACATGTGTGGGTATACTGCTGCACATGTGTGCTGAGTGTAGATACCATAGGACGGTACAGGGTCTCATCCACACGAAATCCAGAGCCCTCTGACTGGCGTAGTCTAGGGAGCACAGCTTGTCCTATCTCGGGGATGAGGCCCTCGCATCTCTGCCCCTGGGTCTGGGAACAGATGGTGGCACTTGCCCAACTCTACGTGGGCCCTGAGCTCCAAACTATCCGCTCTTAGCATCACTCTGTTCGTTAGGCCACCTCTTCTGGCAGAGTTAGACACAAATGTTTCAAGATTATCATAAATAAGAGGGCAAATACTACTAACACAGATAAAATATTTTTTTAAAATATCACACTGTCATACTTAAGCATAACTTGGAAATTCAACCAATGATGGACTTTTCCTTTAACTGTTCAAATAAATGCCTAGTCTGAAAAACAGTCATGACAACAATATTAACCAAAGTGATTAAATACTCATTGGAAACATAAAAATATTTCTACTCTCACAAGGCAAGCTCCTAATAGTTTTGCAGTTTTATTATTGAGAGACAGCATGACACAGTCAGGATTGCCTTCTTCAACCCTCTTAGCTCAAATCCTATTTCTGCTGTTGTCCTGTCCTGTCCCATAATGAATGATATCCTACCACCTTTATATCCACAATCACCTAGATGAATTAATTTTAAAATAAACATGTTGCATATGGCCTGCCATTCTTAGGGTATGGTAACTAAGGAACAGAATTCGTGTTCCCAAAAACGTCATTCAAAAAATAGTTTATGTGTGACATGGCTTTGAAAATGTACTACTCATAAGTCAAATTTCCTTTTGTATGCAGAGAAAATGAAATAGAGACAGAGAGAAATGGGAAGTTGGGGAATTTATAAGTTAAGCACTGCTAAGTTAAACTGATACATTTTAACCAAAGGCGGCATGTAAGAGAGCCATCATGTTCTGACATCTATAATCAGAGATGTCTGAAGAAAGCAAATGATGTTTGCATTCCTTTTTCCATTCTTGTTCATATTTTCCCTAAAATATTTTAAAATGCTTTTCTATTTCTCAGTGAGGATTTCTGAGGGCAACATATTTTTTGACAGTTTCAAACTTCAGTTGTTAGCATCACAGTTTTTTCCAGTGGATAAGTTTTTATACAAAGCTTTCATCACAGTGCCTCATCTCTTAGATCCTCAAGGCAACCCTGAAAGTTGGCAAGGCCATTTCACCAGTGACATATAACAGAATAGGAAAACAAGAGCATAGTTAATGACTTGGCCCATGTCACAAGAGTTATTAGCAATACAAAGAGGATCCAAAGCTCGGGCATCGGCACATTACCTAATTTGTGCTTGGAAGTTTCATTTTTAAATAAATCTTTGGGATTGCAAATGATTGAATTCTATTTCTAGGACTTCAGTGTTTTCACACCGAACATGTTTTGATTTGATAATTGGCAGTGATATTATCCCTTATTGACAGCTCACTCGGTGCTTCTTAAAGGCTTTTGCACAGCTGTTTGACAACAGTGCTTCATCACTTTTCCTGAACTGTCAAGCATCCTGCAAACCTACTTCTTGCTAGGAGCATGCATGAATGCTTGACTCGATTCTGTGCACAAAGGAAGTCAAATAATGAGCCATGACACACAAAGAAGGTCAAAGATAGCTGAGCCAAATTACATGTTACTTGCACGCTGCTGATTCTGCTCATTTTAATTGCTCAACAGAAATGGACAGCATAAAGGTCACTATGAAACATACACAGCAATCTCTTAAAGAATAGCTTGCCACATTCCTCAAAGATGACAGCACATAAAATATGTCAGTCAAGAGGTGAGGGTGGCTTCAAAGAGGTCAAGGAGAAAGGAATGGCATGAAGGAATGCATGAGTCTGGAATGGATCACCTCCCCAGTTTCTAGTTGTTTCTGAGTCTCTTGAAACTAATGTAATAATTGTTGGTTTAATCATTCAGATATGCAGAATTCTGTGAGCTTTATCTTTCTTTCTTTCTTACTTTTCTTTCTTTTGTTCTTGAATACAGTAATAAACTGTTATAACAGTAAAAAATCATTTTTGAAATATTATATGAGATTCCTACTGTAAACAGTAATTAATTATCCCATCCTCCTAACAAGGGATTGCTTCTTGATATTAATTAACAGTTTCTTTATAATGGGGAAACCTTTTTATTTCAAGTTTATCCCCTGAATCTAACTCTTGTCTGATTTCTATTTGCCTCCTTTTAATTAGCTGAGTTTGACTGTTTAAAATCTGTAACATTTCCAAAAGAATTAAGTATACTTTAACTATCAGGCACCTAATACAACGCAACAGTAATTTTTCTTTTGTTTTCTAGCTGCTGACTGAAGTTGAGACAAAGCTAAGGTATAGCTGAAAATGCATATCAAAGTTGACTCAACTAAAAGTAAAATCTGCATGGCACTTCATTAAGACAAATTGCCAAATTATATAAGAATGTGAATATTTCTAAAAACATGAGTTCAGTTTCCCTTGTAAGGCCCATGAGATGAGGCCAGATGCATTCTAGTACCCAAACAGCTAAGCAGAGAACATTAAGCAGCTTCTTTTTCAGAAGAGGCACCACCCCATCACCACACACCAAAATTCAGATGGAGCAAAGCCAGCATGCAGTGAACAGGGCTGGTAGGTACTATGGGGTCCTAAGGTCTTCCTATCTGGGAACTCTTATAACAGCTTGCCTGTTGTCAGGACTGCTGGCCTTCCACCCCTATTGGAGTGTTTAGTAAAAACATTTAAAGACCCCTGCAAGGTTGGAAAGAAATCATGTCTGAAATTGTCTGTGTGCCCAGCACCAAGTTCAGTGCTGTGCTCCCTACTGGGAGGAGTCCAAATTTGTTGGCACATTACAGCCTCTCTGTAGGGCCCACAGGTCTACCCCTCCTCCCAGGGTTCATATTGAGGATAGCTTGCAGTTTTTGGCAAAAGATCTTGTTTGTTCCTGTGCTCCCTCTGCCCACCCTGGTGGTTAGCTATAGGGGAGTTGTGTGCTCCATTTTGAGCCTGGTCATTTCCCACCTGCCGGGGGATTTCCACTGTGCAGCAGTTAGGTATATAAGGTTTTTCTCTAAGCTTGAATAAATGGCATTCGGCATTCCTTCTTCACAAAGGACCCACAGCTTTTGTGTTCCTTAATCCCCAGTCCCTTGCCCAACTCGCAAACTGTCCCATGGCGCAGGCACTACATCCCTCCATGAAATGTTTGGCTTCTCTTCCAGAAGTTCACCAGCACATACAATATATCCAGTAAGAAGTGAGAAGAAAGGGCTTCACAACACTGCAACACTAGCAAGGGTCCTCATCAGTCAACAACTCCACATAACAGAAGATAACCAGTATCTCTACCTGGTCACTCCTAACTCCTCCTCCCCCAGAAGATGAGGAGAGATGACAGGCCCATCCAACTTCCAGGACCATGGGAGACATTTATCCCAATAATGTTAATGTGGGAGTCATTTTTCAAAATTTCTGTCATGACCTCTCCCATGTACCAGTTTCAGAATTCCCTATTTTATCATGTTGGTTTCACATAGTCATTCTCACAGAGAACCAAATTCTACTCTTTATGCAGACTCACAGCAGCTGTGCAGTTAATCAGGAGTTGTGTTTATGCATTTAACAACTGAATCTGCTACTTTTGTACAAATGTACTTCTGCTAAAGGAGTCTCGTGATTCTGATATACAAAATATCAGGAAATAAGAAATATTTTAAAGCCACAAAACAATCCCACACCAGTTTGGAAATTATTATTAAAAGGTGTTATTTATTGGAGGGGAAAATCTTACAGACCAATGTCCCAAACCACAGTCCTCTCATCGCAAACAGGAAACAGAGAGTCTAGCAGTCTGAACGGGAGCTGGAAGCATGAGAGTTAGTGGAGGGCTGCAGCAACTTTTAAAATGAAAGAGACCACACCCCAGTTGGCTGGTAACTTAAAGGTTATTGGCTGAAGGAGTGGAAGGAGCTCCCGCAGCACCTCCCCCTTTTGTTTAAGTAAGAGAGTTCTAAACCTACTACAAAATTATATACAATAAAAACAAACATCCTATTCTAACTAACTTTAGTCTTGTATAATAAGTAACTTGGCCAAGTCATGAGAATAAAAGTAACTACATTTATCTAGTCTTCAACCTCATCAAAGATCTGAGAAGGGAAATAATGTTACCTGAATAATTAGGAAGTGCAATCAAACAACTCCCAAAACATGCAACAAATCACAGAGACAACTGACTACCTGGTCAATCACCCAAAGTCACATTTGCAACGTTGAAGCAACCAATTTTGGCTAAGGCCTAGAATAACTGACAGATTATTTTTAAAGGCAAGAAATATTTCAAAACCATCTTACCCTGTCTTGACAGGATTTGACAGTTCTGCTTATCCATTTCCAGAAACTATATATTTTGTCATTAGTTGAGATATGGGCAGTTCCTTGCCCAAAGGCCGGTTTTGCCAAGAAGAAGACAGGCTCCAAGTGGAGTGCCTTTGGTGCTCAATAATCTCGCAGGAATAGATCGGTGTTGCCAAGAGCAATTGTGTCTTGTTACTACAGAACTCTAAATTAGATTAAATGCCATTTTCTACAGTTCTTTGAAGAGGTTGAAGATTATCTATTAATACAGAATATAATCTCTATGTATCTAAAAAACCTGATTAGTCTAACTATAAATATGACAAACATAGATGACTACTGATCTACAATTCTTAATACCTATCTAACTTAAAGACTAAGACAATAAACAACTGTGCAATAAATGAGAACAATGACCTCCAAGTGTAAACAATGTATAAGTATCTTGATCAGAGGTAGAAATGTACACTGCAATATGGTCAATATATATATATCAATACATGGAAAAATGCTTTAAACAGAGGTAAAAGCATGCATACATAAAATATTCAATATAATTTAACTTTGTATCCATATATAAGAATCTATAACAATGTAATTGTCTATAAACAATAACTCACAAATACCAATCTATTATCCCATCATCCAAATTTCCCTCTTTTTTCTCAAAAAGATCCCTGAGCTTATAAAATTCCTCCCCCAACCCTCAACCATATACCAACTATAATCAACCCCTTAATGATGTCCCTAAGTCTGAGGGCAAACTGTGCTGGAATAAGGGACGTCATCCTCTAGAATTACTTCCAGCTGTCATGGGGGCGATGTTCTTTCTAGGGGAGCCTGTGAAAGTAAATAATGGTTACATTTCATGATCAATTTCTGGTAAAATTGCAAATAGTCTCTGAGTATGTTGAGGAGGTCTGGCCAGAACGTTGTAAAAGATGTGCACCATTTCAGCTAACAAAGTTGGAACCGTCTTGTGCTGGTACCCAAAACAGGTCTTGTAGTAGTGCTATCAATATCATGACGTCATATCAATCAGGTGGAGTTGTTGTTATGGGGCCCCATCTTCTTCCTGGAAACTTCAAGGATTAGTGCAGGAAAATTCATTGCTCATTGTGGAAAACTTACACATTAATTATATAAACATACACAGATAAATATATATATTCAATAAAAGGTATGATAGATATGAAGAAAAGCAAACATGTTTTCTAAATTCTTTTTTCTTTCTGTCCCATATCATGGCTCTTGACATGAGACAGAAACTCTGGGTTTTTCTTTTAACAACAGGCTTGGCATTAGAAAGGGACTGAGCCAGAGTCCAACTCCAAAACAAGCTCTATAAATTTAGAAATATAAATACACACACACACATGTTTTAGATTTTATACTTACAGAACCTATTCAGTTTTCTTGATAGTCCCTATTGGGTAGTTATTTTCCAACTGTTAGTATTCAAACATACAGGGTCCCTTGAATTTTTCAAAGATGAGTGTTTTCCTGTGGGGATAAGAACAGAAACCTACCCCCATCCTATAAGTTTTTCTTACCAACTGTATGATTATCATCATTGTGGATGAGTTGTCATTTCTCCTTTCCAAGAGGTTTCTTCTCTTCAAACTGAACCTTTATTAATTTTGATGGTACCCACATTTTTTCTTCTCCTATGGAAAAAAGAGCAAAACTCCTTCCCCAATGTAGCATATCTCCTTGCTTCCATTGAGAGGTCAGCACATCCTTGAAATAAACCAGTTGATTTAGTTCAGCAGATTTTTCCATTATCTAATGTCTTTCTGCTGCTGTCGTTCCTTTCTCATTAGCATTAAGAAAATTCAAGGTAAATAAGGCATTATGTAATCTATTTCTGGGGGCATTTTCCACCACTTTCTGTTTATTTAACATATCCTTTATAGTTCGATTTGATCTTTCTATGACTGCTTGCCCTGTAGGATTGTATGGTATACCTGTAAAATGCTTAATAGTATAATAAGCAAAAAACTGTTTCATTTTCCTAGAGACATAAGCTGGACCATTATCTGTTTTATTTGTGCAGGTATACCCATGAAGGCCATGACTTCTAATAAATGTGTGATTACTGAATCAGCTTTTTCTGAGCTTAAAGCAGTTTCCCATTAAATGCCTGAATAAGTGTCAATGGTGTGATGTACATATTTTAATTTTCCAAATTCTGCAAAGTGGAACACATCCATCTGCCAGATTTCATTCCTTTGAGTACCCTTTGGGTTAGTTCCTGCAGGTAGTGGTGTTAGGTTATATAAAGAACAAGTAGATCATCTATTTATAATCTCCTTAGCTTGTTGCCATGTAATGGAAAACTCTTTCTTTAAACCTTTGCTATTGACATGATTTTTTTATGAAATTCTGAGGCCTGCAACATGCTTCCAATCAATTATTGATCAATTTCTGCATTACCTTGTGCTAGAGAACTGGCAGACCCATATGGGATCGGATGTGTGTTATGTACATCGGACAAAGCCTATTCCTGATTATGTCTTGTACCTGGATAAACAATGAAGTCAACTCTGTATCATCTGGTATAAATTCAGCGGTTTCACTATGCAAGATAACTCTTTCTGCATATTGTGAATCAGTGACTATATTAAGAGGCTCTTTAAAATCCCTTAGCACCATAAGAATGGCATATAATTCTGCCTTCTGGACAGAATTATAAGGGCTTTGTTCCACCTTACTCAATTCATCTGATTTGTAACCCGCCTTCCCTGATTTATTAGCATCAGTATAAAATGTACAGGCTCCAGTTATTGGAGCATCACATACAATTCGAGGAAGAATCAAAGAAGTTCTCTTTATACGGTTAAGTCTACACCTTTTGGGATAATTGTTATTAATTTCTCCCAGAAAATTAGCACAAGCCCTTTGCCATGGTTCATTGTCTTCACATAACCTTTTTATTTCATCAGCAGTGAAAGGCACTATAATTTCTGCTAGATCTATACCTGCTAGCTGATGAAGTCCCAGTTTACCTTTTATAATTAATTCAGAGAGCTTTTCCACATACGTTTTTAATTTTTTACTTGGTTTGTGCAGTAAAAAGATCCATTCTAAAATAATATCTTCCCTCTGCATTAAAATTCCCATAGGAGAAATTTTGGAAGGCAATATGACTAGGATACAACTAAGATTTGGATTCACCCTATCCACATGTGCCTCCTGTAATCTTTCCTCAACTATTGTCAGTTTCTTTTCTACTTTAGCTGTTAATTCTCTGGGGCTATTCAAATATTTATCACCATCTAAGGTTTTGTTTAAATGAATTATTAGATCAGGTGTTATCCCAACAGCCGGTCATAGACTGGAAATGTCTCCTAACAATCTTTGAAAGTCATTAAGAGTCCGTAACCAGTCTCTCCTAATTTGTGCCTTTTGTGTCCTAATTTTCTGTAAACTCATTCTGTAACCTAGGTAATTAACAGGATCTCCTCTTAGAATCTTTTCATGAGCAATTTATAATCCCCATTAGGCAAAATTATCTTTACTTCCTCAAACATTCTTTCTAAAGTATCTATGCTTAAATCAGATCACAAAATGTCATCCATGTAATGGTAAATTATACACTTAGGAAGTTGCTTACATATTATTTCTAATGGCTGACTTACAAAGTATTGACACAGGCTTGGGCTATTGAGCATTCCCTGTGGTAGGATAGTCCACTGGTATTTCCTGAGAATTATTATAAGTAGGCACTGTGAATTTTTCTCTATCCTTTTCTTGTAAAGGTATAGTGAAGAAGCAATCTTTTAAATCAATAACTATAAGAAGCCATCCTTTGGGTAACAGAGAAGGCAGAGGAATTCCAGATGGTAGAGGGCCCATAGGTTGAATTACCTTGTTGACAGCCCTTAGATCTGTCACCATTCTCCATTTGCCAGATTTCTTTTTTACAACAAACACAGGAGAATTCCAAGGGCTAGTTGACTCCTCAATATGTTGAGCATCTAATTGCTCCTGTAACAATTGTTCTAAAGCTGGCAATTTATCTTCAGCTAGATGCCATTGCTTAACCCATATTGGTTTCTCAGTTAGCCATTTTAAAGGTAGGACTGTTGGTACCTCTAAAGGGTTGTTAGTTGCTTTATGTTCTTATATACATCCTGAATGGCGGGTGACCTTCGTGCATAGTACCTTATTCCATCCTTCCCAGAATTATGAGTTCCTGGGACTGCAGGAATGTTAATCTGGGTATTCCATTGCTGTAGTAGGTCATGGCCCCATAAATTTTTGCAATATTCAGGTACATATGGCCTTAGCGTTCCTCTTTGACCTTCTGGCCCAATACAGTTAACCCATCTCATGCTTGTTTAACTCGAGATATGGTTCCAATTCCTAGTAATTGAACATCTGCCTCTTGAAGAGGCCAATTTGAATGCCAAGATTCTGGAATGATGATACTCACATCCATTCCTGTGTCTATCAAGCCAACAATCACAATGCCATTTATATGCACTCTCAGCTTTGGTCCTGATCATTGATAGAAGTTTACCAAAATATATGCTTCTTCTTTCCTATTTGAATTTCTGACTTATCCTCCAAATTTGAGCCACCATTTAGAACCTTACGGTCTTGCACAGAAGGTTCTAGAGTTTTTAATTTTCCTGGTGTGACATGTCCTCCACAGTTCCTGGGAATGACTGGGCCACTTTTGCCTTGGGGGCCTGCGAGAGGCCCTTCAGGGAGTTTCCCAATGGTATCGAGTTGCCTTGTATGTCTGTTTTTGGTCTGCATTCATTGGTCCAATGTCATCCTTTACCACACCTCCTACATATACCTGATGGCCTAGGTTTCCTATTCCTGCCATTCCTAGATGAAGTGTTATTCCTAGAAATTCCTTGCCTGCAATCCCTTTTTAGGTGTCCCAATTTACCACAATTAAAACATTTGGCAGGTTGATGTCCCCTCATCGCTTTGGAAAATGCTTCCCCTACCCAAGATTTGTCATCATAATTAAAGGTCTGAAAATTCATGGTATGCTGGATCCATTCATCCATAGGTGCTGATCTAGACCTTAAAGGCCCAATTATGTTTTAGCAGTCTAAGTCTGAATTTTCAAAAGCCAGTGATTCAAGAATTAGTCATCTAGCTTCTGGGTCTGTTACTCCTATGTTCAGACCTTAAGTAATCTTTGCAAAAAGTCAATATAGAGTTCTCCCTGTCCCTGCCTAACCCTGGTATATGACTCTACTTTTTGCCTAGTTCTGCTATCCTATCCCAGGCATTCAAAGCTGCTTTGTGGAATAGCGACAATACTTCTTCATCATAAAGAGCTTGGGCCTTTGGATCAGTGTATGGCCCTATGCCAAGAATTTGATCCTGCGAAACCTTCACACCCTTTGCTCTTCCTTGCTGTTCCATATGTTTGGATTCTTCTTTGAAATAAACTCCAAACACTAAGGAAGCTCTATCTTCTAACACCATTGATGCTAACTAGGAGAAATCATGGGGCTTAGCCCTGACATTAGAAACCCAAGTCCTTATCATTTCCTTAACAAATGTAGAGTGCGAGCCATAAGTAACGATGGCATGCTTAATTTCCTTCAGATCATTCAGTCCTATCAGCATCCATCTACCTTCTTTGGCTCCCTTTGAGCACTTAGAAGTTCACGCTTTGTCAGGATAAATTACAGGGTATACTGCTAAAACCCTGGGTAAACCAGTTCTGACAGCTGGTGGTGGCATTGTATCCTGCCCTTGTGTCTTCTCACCTGGTTCATCAGCTCGGATAATTTCCTCAATCATTTCAAATCTCTTAATCATTGTCTCATGTAAGGCCTGAATCTCCTGACCTTCAAAGGTTTCTAGTGATTTCCCTATGGCATCAATTTTCTGATTCCCATTCTGCACCTGTGATTGCAAGGTCTAAATGTTTCCTTTCAAAAATAACATATCCTCCTTGAACTGCCCCCAGATATCATGTAAGTTGCCATCCTGGAGGTATATTCTGTCTGTTACCTTATCATAACTCTGGGATAATTTCTGAAAGTCAAATTCAACAGCCTGGACCTTCTCAGGTAAGTTCCTAGTACCCTTAGATTTGCCTATCATGGTATTAATCCTATCAATTAATGTCATATAATTCCATAATGACATAATATGGAGAAGAAAACTGAGACCTAATAACCAGTAAATTGAGGTACCTCAAGGTCATAGAGGCCTCGTGTGATTTCTTCCATAATGGCAGCAAAAACCGGGACTAGAGTCTCATTAAAAACAAAATCTATCATTTTACCTTTTAACCAGCAGATGGCACTATTTCTGAGTAGAGACTGGAATCAATGGAAAGGTGTCAAGATAGATCCTGTGGTAAAAATCCGCCCTAATACTTGTTAAGAAACTTGGGAAAAACAAGTCTCAAGAAGTTAAATGTAGCAAAATCAATTCCATACACAGAGTAACAAATCCAAAATCTGGGAACAGGGAACAGAAACCCAGAAGCTTCCAGTGGCTAGCAATCAGCATGGCTATCCCCAGGCATCTGCCTGCTGCTCCACTGGGGATCACAGCTCCCACCCGATGGAGGGATTGTGACACAGCTGCTGCGGAGGTTCCGGTGCTGCTGGTCAACCATTCCTATGATGTGTCCACTGGGATAAAGGGTCAAGCTGCAAAAGCTGCTGCTGGGATTTCAAACAGCAATTCTATTTGAGCTGCCATAGAGTACCAAAGAGTTTTTGCCCCTGGGATTTTTCAGCATTTGGCAACCTGTCTCATGCTGCCTAAGCCCTAGACTATAAGGGGGATTTAAAGACTGCTCAGCAAAACAGGCGGGCAGCGTGGTTCCTGGGAGGTATGGAGTTTTTAACTTCTGACTCCACGCACTGGCCATGGCTGGGGGAGGGCTTGTACCAAGCTGCCGAGCCCGCAGCAGGCAGCCTAGCTGGGGAATGGGGAGGAGTGGGGGGTGGTTATGAAACCAAATGTTGAGGCACCAGATAAAGCTGAAAAACAATCCCACACAAGTTTGGAAATTATTTTTTAAAGGGGGTATTTATTGGAGGGGAAAAAACTTACAGATCAATGTCCCAAACCATAGTCCTCTCATCGCAAACAGGAAAAAGAAAGTCTAGCAGTCTGGACAGGAGACGGAAGCAAGAGAGTTAGCAGAGGGCTGCCGCCATTATTTTAAAATGAAAACGCCCCAGTGGGCTGGTATCTTAAAGGCTATTGGCTGAAGGAGTAGAAGGAGCTCCCACAGAAATATTTAAAATTCCTAAATCCATGCTCAGCCTTTTGAAAACAAATGCACAATTCTTTGATGGACTAAGCTGAAATACTCCTTCTACAACTCACTTTCCTTAGACCTGAAGAAATGTTCCTTAAAGAATTACTTTTGTCATCTGCAGATGATATGATAGTGTACATAAGTGACCCCAAAACTCTACCAAAGAACTCCTACAGCTGATAAAGATCTTCAGTGATGTGGCAGGATACAAGATCAACTCAGAAAAATCAGTAGCCCTCCTATACACAAAGGATAAAGAAGCAGAGAGGGAAATCAGAGAAACATCACCTTTCATGATAGCCACAAATAGCATAAAGTATCTTGGGGTAACATTAACCAAGGAAGTGAGATCTATTTGAAAAGAACTTTAAGGCTTTGAAGAAAGAAATTGAAGAGGATACCAGAAAATGGAAGGATCTCCCATGCTCTTAGATTGGAAGGATCAACTTAGTAAAAATGGCAATTCTACCAAAGGCAATCTATAGATTCAATGCAATCCCCATCAAAATCCCAACAAAATTCTTCACAAACCTTGAGAGAAAAATAATCAACTTTATATGGAAAAACAAAAAAACTCAGGATAGCCAAAATAGTCCTATACAATGAAGGTACTTCTGGAGACATTACCATCCCTGACTTCAAACTCTCTTATATAGCTACAGTAATGAAAATAGCCTTGTATTGGCATAAAAACAGAGACATTGACCAATGGAATAATAACCCAATTATAAATAACCCAATTTAAAAAATGGGGTACTGAACCGAACAAAGAATTCTCAAAAGAAGAATTTCAAATGGCCAAAAGATACTTAAGGACATGTTCAAGTTCCTTAGCTATCAGGGAAATGAAATCAAAACAACTTTGAGATATCATCTTACACCTGTCAGAATGGCTAAAATCAAAAACACCAATGATAACCTATGCTGGGGAGGATGTGGAGTAAGGGGAACACTCATCCATTGCTGGTGGGAATGCGAACTTGTGCAACCACTTTGGAAATCAGTATGGCAGTTTCTCAGAAAATTGGGAGTCAGCCTACCTCAGGATCCAGCAATACCACTCTTGGGAATATACCCAAGAGATGCTCAATCATACTGCAAATTCATTTGCTCAACAATGTTCAAAGCAGCATTATGTGTAATAGCCAGAACCTGGAAACAACCTAGATGCCCCTCAATGGATAAATGGATAAACAAAGTGTGGCACATCTACACATTAATACTATTCAGCAGTAAAAAATAATGACATCTTGAATTTTGCATGCAAATGGATGGAAATAGAAAACACTATCCTGAGTGAGATAACCCAGACCCAAAATATCAATATGGTATGCACTCACTCATGTGGCTAACATAGATAAGAATAATGGGTTAATATAACTTAAAAGAACTAATACTTAGCCTGAGCTAATGGGCCAATCAGTTTATAATCTTCTGGAGACCTCTGTGTGATCTTCTTTTGAACCTCATGACTGTGGGACCTGGTGGGAAGACAGAAACCAACCAGGCCCACATGCTACAGAATGGTGCCCATGTGGATAACTGCATCCACAGAAAGCCTGAGAAAGCTTGGGAAAGAATAGAGTAAAGCATGTTTTCTTGGTAGCAGCAATTTCTTGGGTCTGCTCTGCTTGCTAGAGGCAAGCAAGTGCTCTCAGCTAAGAGAGGCTTCCTAACTCTAAAACTGCAAAACTCTGCAGCTGTTTAAGAGGTCCTGCCATGAACACTTAAATGGTGTTGATGAAAAGCTGACTGCATGCTTTTCAGTTTTCAGCCATAGCAGGAAAAAAGCTGTGCCATTTTAAAATGCCAGCTTTCTGGGCTGTCCTGCCAGGACAAACTCTGACTCTTTGAGGCAGGTGGTCTGACTATGGAGCATTTGAGTGTGGTTTCTGAGCACACTACTGGAGCTTGCTTGCTGGCAGAGACCTTGAAATGCCATAGAGTTGTGGCAATAAACATGGCTCTGGCTGGTACCTCTGCCATTCGGCTCGAATTGCAGAAAGCTAAGGAATGGGCTTGATCAATCCGTCAAAGCCACGGCTTTTATCCTACCCATATAGCTTTGTAAATTAAAGACTCGTGTGGTCTGGAAAAGAGAGATATACAGTAAAGAGAGATTCAAAGACAAAGAAAACCTCTAAATCATTTACAGTGTGTTAAAAACATAAGGAGGCTAAAGGTTAAAGTTCTTAAAGTAAAAAAGAAAGAGAGTAGTTGGGTATGGTGGTACACACTTTTAATACCAACACTTGGGTGGCAGAGGTAGATTGACCTCTGTGAGTTCATGCTGTGGTAGCACACACCTTTAATCCCAGCACTGGAGAGGCAGAGACAGGTGGATCTCTGTGAGTTCAAGGACAGTCTGGTCTACAGAGTGAGTTCCAAGACAAAGATATACAGAGAACCTGTCTCAAAAAGCCAAAAATTAAAAATAAAAGAGAGTTTAAAATAAAGCCACATAAAGATGGAAAATACACAGAGAATCTTGATACTGTACATTATTATGCTCTCTTTGAATTGTTTGAATGCTGAGGAAGGAGCAACAGCTGCTAAAATATATTTGCTTATAAATGCTGCTGAATTAATCCAAGATAGTTATTCTGAGAATACCTTGGCTTCGAAATTGAAGTCAAAAGGTATGTTACTTTGGAGAACAGATTTTGGTTTTGTTTCCACAAGAAATGAGAGACTGTGGATTTATTCTGAGTTAAGAAAACTCAGGTTTGATCAAGGAAGATCACCTGAGAACTCTCTAGTAGGAACAGATGGCCCAGATGTCTGAGTTCTACATCCAGAACACATTCAAGACTGCTGCCTTAGATGATCAAGACTCACAGGATACTCCAGTCAGGACTTGATCATAATTCTAAATTTTCTTTAGGTCCCCATAAGATTATCAGTGCCCCCAACCAGCTGAAACTAGCCTGAAATACTATGCCCACATTCCCAAACAATGGACTATAGATATTTTCCTTTGTTTAAAAAAAAGAGGGGGAAGTGGTGTGGGAGAATTGTCTGTATTCTGTCAATCATGTTTTAAATAAACAGTGATTGGCCAGGCAGAAAGTATAGGTGGGACAACCAGACAGGAAGTAAAGGTGGTACCAGAAGAACAGGAGTATTCTGGGAAGAAGGAAGTTCTTTCACACTCCTGCTCAGACCACCGAAGAAGCAGGATGTGACCTGCCCAGCTGAAAAAGGTACCGAGCCATGTGGCTAACATAGATAAGAATAATGGGTTAATATAACTTATAAGAACTAATACTTAGCCTGAACTAATGGGCCATTTAGTTTATAATCTTCTGGAGCCCTCTGTGTGATTTTCTTTGGGACCCAATGACTGTGGGACCTGGTGGGATGACAGAAACCAACCAGGCCTTTGTGTTACACACTCATTAGTGGATTCTAGCCATAAACAAAGGACATTGAGTCTATAATTCGAGATCCTAGAGAAGCTAAGTAATAAGGTGAACCCAAAGAAAAACATATATAGATCATCCTGGAAATTGGAAGCAGACAAGATTGCCCGGCAAAAGTTAGGAGCATGGGGGTGGGGGTGGGGTGAGGGAAAGTGGAGAGGGAGAGAGAGAAGGGAGAAGGGAAGGGTTGGGGAGAGCTTGGGGGAGTGGGATGGTTGAGATGAAAGAAGGGCAGATATGGGAACAGGGAAGAAGATATCTTAATTAAGGGAGCCATTTTAGGGTTGGCAAGAGGCTTGTCTCTAGAGGGGTTCCCAAGTGTCCACCTGGATGTCCCCAGCTAGGTCCCTGGGTAGTAGAGGTGAGGGTGCCTGAACTGGCCTTGTCCTGTAGTCAGACTGATGACTATCTTGAATATTGCCATAGAACCTTCATCTGGTGACAGATGCAGATAAAGACAGAGACCCACATTGGAGTACTGGACTGAGCTTCCAATGTCCAGTTGAAGAGCAGAAGGAGGGAGAATATAAGCAAGGAAGTCAGGACCGTGAGGGGTTGGTCCAACTACTGAGATAGTGTGCCTGATCTAAGGGGAGCTCACCAAAGCCAGCTTGACCAGGACTGAACGAGCATGGGATCAAACTGGACTCTCTGAATGTGGCTGACAACTGGGGCCCACTAAGAAGCCAATGATAATGGCACTGGGATTTGTTTCTACTGAATGTACTGGCTTTTTGGTATCCTAGGCTATTTGGATGCATACCTTCCTAAGCCTGGATGGAGTCAGGAGGGCCTTGGACTTTCCACAGGGCAGGGTACCCTGCCCTCTCTTAGGACTGGAGGGGGAGGGGGTAGAGGGAGTGGAGGAGCAGGAGGGAAATGGGAGGAGGGGAGGAAGTG
This sequence comes from Ondatra zibethicus, assembly GCA_004026605.1. Classification (NCBI taxonomy): domain Eukaryota; kingdom Metazoa; phylum Chordata; class Mammalia; order Rodentia; family Cricetidae; genus Ondatra; species Ondatra zibethicus. Next base: position 17,431 of record PVIU01005464.1, on the reverse strand, counting down.
GAAATTGTGAATGGTATTATTTATAAAGCAATAAAAATATTAACATCAGCTTTAAAAATAAAGAAAAGAAAATCAACCTGAACAAGCCATAAAGAGCAAGCCACTAAGCAACATCCCTCTGTGGCCTCTGCTTCAGTTCCTGCCTTGTGAACTGAAGTAAACCCTTTCCACTCCAAGTTTTTTTGGGCCCATGTTTGTAGCAGCAATGGATAGTAAACTAAGACACCTGCCCCCCCCCAAAAAAGAATTCCTTTAAGATCCTAAGCATTTGCTGACTCATGAGAAAAGCACAACAAAACAAAAATCAAAGCAAAACACCTCACTTGTAGGGCCACAGGAATACAGGGGTGTCTGGTGCCGCTTACCTATCTTTTCTACCCAACAGCTGAGCCTTTCAAGATGAGAAGCAAGAAACTTCAAGTGAAAAACTGACCTTGGACTCAAGATTAAGCAACATTGCCACCTTTGCTCTGGACTAGGGCTCAGCCTTTGAGTCACTCAGATACACTTTGATATCTATGAGGCTTCTCCCCAGAAACAGTCATATATGCAAAAAAATGTTATTTCATATAAGCATCATGCTATTTCAGATCTATGTCTGAAAGCCATTTCTACTCACTAAGGTTATCTGTGAACCCACAGATCTATTAATTCATGAAACAAATTGGTACTCTGAATCATGGATCAAGAAATGATGACTTCATTCACCATAACAAGAGTACCTGACTTCCCACTTTCCTTCTCAAACTCTCCAGATTAAAAAATAAAAATTGTAAAAAATTGTATTCTATAATTTCATACATGTAAACAATGCAATACTATTACACCTACTTCTGACGTCCCCATCCAACTTCTTCATACCCCCCTCAGGTACACACCTTTACCCAACTTCATGTCTTATATAACCCACTATACATGGGTATGGACTCTCACTTTTGTCTTTCTCCCCCACATGACACATGACTTTAAATTGTATTTTTACAGCCCTTCATAGATATTAAATATCATATTTTTAATTGCTGTAAAAATACAATTTATACTTTTTTAATGCAAAGTATGTGTTACCCAGGGTTCAGATTTGTCATTTAGAAATATCACAAGGGCATTGAGAAAATTCAACTCTTCCAGCTTGAGACACTCATGTGACCTCAGACCACATCCTTGATACAGAGATGATAATTAGCCCATTGGTAATTTATAGGATGACAATCAAGCTGAATATCTGTAGACAAGCAGATACATTATCTGTATTTTCAGAATCCAAAGGGGTAAAATGATCTGAACTTCTACTACACTGGTCATAGTCATCTTTTAACTTTATTTCCTAGTAAATATCTTATGGAATAAATAATAAAGTTTCAATTCAAGTTAAAATTTGTAACATTGTTGTTCACGGGTTATTCTAGAAAATATTCTATTTATTCCTCTTTTAAATTAATTTTAGTTCTTTTCCATTTGTATTCGTTCGGTAAATTCCTATTCTATTCTAACAAGAATGGGTGTAAATATATAAATATATCCTCGTAATGATTTTCACCAAAACAATAAAAATAACACCACGATAAGATGATGTACACTTTATGAAAATTTCTTACCTAAACTCCCATAAGTTTGGGCCCATTTCTACCCCTTTTAAGTTATCTAAATTGCTTTAGAATAGTTCTTTGTCTCAAGGTAGAATGGTTACCATGTTATCCAGAAATCCTTACATTCAGATTTTCAATTTTCAAATATATTATTGATAAATTTTAAGGTGATCAAAGTAAATATATCATTGTTACATACGTTAGGATATGTGATTTGGGGAAATGAAAAGGCCTCATTTTTCTTTAAAGGGAGGACAAGAAAAATGACAGATAAAGAAGGGTTTATTGAATTTACTATTTCATTTCTATGCTTGGGTGATTCTTAATGATTCTTATGCTTCCTAATGATTCATGGGGGAAATTGAAGTTACAAGACATATATTTACAAATTAAAGAACTGAAAACAAGGAAGGAAAGTTTGTGACATAAGACTGAGTGGATATGACAAAAGGATAGACATACAGGCCAGTGGTGTTCAGCTATAACCTTGCTGTATAAATTTCCCCCAAGAATAAAACATTCCATCCTGCAGGGAAGCTCTTTAACACGGAGGTAAACAACTCCAAAGAGCATCAGGAAGTCCCTTAAACTGATGATGTTCATTAGGCCACTCCCTGCCAGAGTAAGCAATAGAACTGCCCAGAGCTCAGTCTCAGACAAGCAAAACAGCAAGGAAGACACTGAAAGCACACTGGTCATCTGGAAGAAGCAAAAACTGTAAACAGAGACTGCACTTTGTCTCCCGGCTGCCGATATCCAAATAATCACACAGAAACTGTATTAATTACAACAGTTTGGCTGATGGCTCAGGCATATTTCTAGCTATCTCTTACATCTTAAATTAACCCACTTCTATTCGTCTATGTATTATCACGAGGCTGTGGCTTACAAGTAAGTTTTCCAGCATCTTTCTCCTTCAGCCATTACATGGCCTCTCCTTGATCCTGCCTTCTTTCTCCTTGCATTCTGTTTACTTTCCCCCATCTAGCTCTATTCTGCCCTACCAAAGACCAAAGTAGCTTCTTTATTAACCAATGGTAATAAAGCATATTCATAGTATACAGAGGGGAGTCCTACATCATGAAACCAGCAGAGCTTTCTGGAAGAGCTTTAGACCAGAGTCCATTGGATAGCTTCCTGCAGGCTGTGCAGAGACTTTGGACTTTGGTGGTGTCCATACTCTGTTATGGTGTCCTATCTGGGCTGAGTAGACATGTGTGTTGTGTCTCCCTAGGAAATGTTTTGTCACACACTAAGCCTATAAATTATGCCCATGTCCAGCTGACATTTCAAAAAGGTATCATCATGTCAATGAAAGAAAATGTCTTCAGCAAATGATGTTGAAACAATTCAACATGAAAGAATAGCGTTGAGATAGGTTATACTTCATTAGTGTACTACATGACTGAAAATATACAGTTGACTGATAAACACATATAATATTGCAATAAAAATAGTTGGAGAGAAAATGGGAAAGACTAGATGAATTGAAAGCTCTTCCAGCCCTAAGAGGTGCAGAGTAGGACTGGAAACACAGAAAGTCCTGGTGGATGACAAAGAAGACACAGTGTGAAGACTACCCATTACGTCACAGGTGGATGACAAAGAAGACACAGTGTGAAGACGTACCCATTACGTCACAGGTGGATGACAAAGAAGACACAGTGTGAGGACATACCCATTACTTCACAGGTGCCAATTTGGATTGATATAAAAAACTGAACAGCAACATATCACAAATGTTCATGCAAGTTCTAAGCACAAATGACATCATATAACTTCAAACCCTTTCCGCAGTACCAAAACCACCGCTCTTGACAGTGGCCTTGGAAAGGTATACTCATTTGACTTTTACTTTCTAAGAGAAATAGAAAAGAGAAAGTAAGAAGAAACCTGAATTTATATGAACACTCAAAATACTCTAAAATGATTTTAAAAAAGAAATCCCTAACCTAGCATTCTACAGTGTCCCTAGTTCAGGAGGTAATCATGAAAACCTAGTCTGATATAAATGTGCTGCTAAGCACATTTAAAAGGCAAATTTATCTTTCTGCATGGCCTCTAGGAATATTGAGAATTACACTGTAGATTTTATGAGGTTTGATGAAACTCATGGAGGATTGTGCGAGTTCAAAACTAGAATCAGGACTGGTATGGTCTGAATATGAAGAGTGTTCCCAAACAACTCAACTATGCAAAGATGGTCATGGACAGGAATCTCTGAAACTGTGAGCTAAAACAAAGTGTTCCTTATGCTGTTTTCTAAAGCACCATTGGCACAGTGATAGGAAATAAAGAGAACTCTGCAGAGAAGAGGACATTGGGTCAAAGTACCGGGAGACATCACGAAATGGTTCCAGAGAGTTTCTGAAAAGGCTGCTTCTCTGCTTTTTCTTCATCAGAGAAGCTGTTCCCACCCTCCTGACCATGAACATAGAAAACTGAGTCGACAGAGATTCTTTAGGAAAACAGTGCTTTTAGATTAGTGAAGTGAGAACTTCTGTCAGAAAACAGATCTCCCAGTGACACTGCAGCCCCAGGGGAAGAAGTCTGGGTGACTCTACACCCACACAATCTTGTATAGAGAAACATCATAGACAATGTATGAACCCTATTTTTGAGAGAATAATAGCCCAGTTTGGAGGAAGGGTCAGGGGAGCAGGGTGGTATTTTATTTCTACATAGAGAAAAATAGCGTATAGTATAATGCAGAAGAGAAAGGACATTCTGAAGCCATTGCATCCCTCGACACTTGTTTCCTAAGTAGAAAGGTAGATGCAGCTGCGAATGAGTCAATTGAATCTATAATTTTTTTAAAAACTCAGGGGAAAAACAATAGTTTTGGAAGCCAAGGTATTTTGATTTGCAAGAATCAAGCTTCTTTGATAAATAAGATTTCTCAGTACTGGAAGCCTAACTTAGAGAGCCAAACCCTAAAGATTCACATATAGAAGTTGAAAAGAGAGCTGCCTCTTCAGTTTTTCTAACTCCCTAGAGGAAAGGAATTTGTAGGCCAGTAGAAGAAAATGTTCAGGAAAGGAGAGGAAAGAAATTACATTCGTTATCTCTTGCATACTTCTCTAAGACATGAGGGTTCTGTATCCCATCACCCATATAGAGCGAAGCTTAGGGCATGGAGTAACTGCTGCATCTACATTTCAGAGATCTGTCTCTTATCCAGAATGTAGCCTTGCAATCACTCAGAAGTAATGAGGAAGGCCCCCATCCAACATAGCACAAGAGCAATAAAATATCTATTGCTGATGAAAGTATACAAATAGATGAAAGTTGGCAACATGATTCCGTAGCACTAGAGTATTCTAAAGGAAATAGCTTCTCAATCACCGAAGGCAGCAATTCTCAACCTGTGGTCATGACCCCTTTCACAGGGATCAAATATCAGATATTCTGCATATCAAATATTTATATTACAATTCTTAACAGTAACAAAATTACAGCTATGAAGCAGCAACAAAATAATTTTATGGCTGGGGTTCACTGCAGTATGAGGAATTGCATTAAAGGGTTGCAGCATTAGGAGGGTTGAAAACCACTGTTCTAAGGACATAAATAAAGTTGAAGGTGAGACTTCCACTTCAAGGGAGAAAACCCCAGAATACTTGGACTAACCATTTAGAATTACTGATAACACAAAGAGATAGCAATGGGCAGACAATACTAAGGACTAAAATTTCAATCTTCATTAACCCTGTAGTCCTGCTGGAATGTTAAACACAATCCAGTAAGAGGATTCAGGGAAAACTCTGGAATTGCCTGAGCACATTAACACATAGTTGCTCATTGCTTTGATTGATTTTACTTACATATCAGCAAGTTTAGTGCTCTGCTACCTGATATAAATGAAAAATCAAGAAAATGCCTCCTGTCTTACAGAGAATTTAAGTATTCTGCAAACTCAAGTGTTCACCTGTGAACTTTCCACCAATTACATGTACATTCTAATCTAATAATATTTTAAGCCCAGTGTTGTGCTCTGATTATTTGTCCAACATTTGTATATTCTCATTCTAGGGATTAAACCTGCACACTTTACTTCCCCAAATAGACCCACTATATATTGGTTTCACTCAATCAGTTTTGGGGAGTGCGCCCCAAACTAAAACATTTACTCAATGTTGGCAGTTGGGTTCAGAGCTGAACACGTGATGAATGGATAAGCAAAAAGGGACTAGACACTGCTACCTAGGTCTCCTTTTCCTAATGTGAGGTGAGTGTTGGGCTCCATGAGAGAATCAACCAACCCACCTTGCTTTTAGTGCCAAGTGGAATAAAATTACACATTACAGATGCTCAGCCACTAATTGTGACAGTAAATCTTGATCATCAGTTTGGCAGGATTTAAAATCACCATGGAAACGCACTTCTGGGTATGTCTGTGAGGGATTTTCTGACTTAGTTAGCTGAGGGGGAAGTGGAAAGACAGGAAGAGGCATCTTAAAGGTGGGCAGCACCATTCCATAGGGTGGAGTCCTGAACTGAACACACAGGGAAAGGGAGCTGAGCAACAGCCCTGCCTCTCTGTTTCCTGCTGTGACAGCACCTTGACCAGCTGCCTCCTGATCCTAGGGGCATCTCTTTCCTGCCATAGTGAGTTACATCTAACGGAACTGAATGTAAATGGAGACTGCACTTTAGTTCCCAGCCGCCCAGACCCAAATACTCACAGAAACACTGTTCAACTGATGGCTCAGGTATATTTCTAGCTAGCTCTTACATCTTAAATTAACCCATTTCTATTAGTCTATGTATTGCTACGTGGCCATGGTGTTACCTCATTTCCTACGTGGCTTGTTTCCTCAGCATCTGGCTTGCATCTCCTTGACTCCAACTCCTCTCTGTTTGGATTTCCCACCTGGCTTTATTCTACTAAACCACTGGCCAAAATAGTTTTATTCATTAACCAGTAAAAGCAACACATATACAGAAGGACATCCGACATCAGTTGAAAACCAAAATAAACTTTTTTCTTAAGTTGCTTTTGTCTGGTCTTTAGTCACAGCAAAGAGATGGGTAACTAATACAATAGTCGTGTGGGGAATTGGCTTGAAAAAAAATGAATTTAAATAAATTTATGCCAATGACTTTACTTGTCACTGTTTTGTATTTTTCCATTCAAATAGTATGTGTAAATGATTTTATTTTTTCCAATTCATGGGGGCATGAAATGGCTACATGCTGATGTGGGAAAAGACATATTTAAATACTGACCACAAAGGCAGCATCTAGGGGAGAGCTTTGTTGAACTTTATGTAATCTGTAAATGGCTTCTATTTTCTATCTGTTGAAATACTTTGACTTTCTTTTACCTCTGGGGCCTTTATATACTGCAGAGTTTCCTTTGGGGCTAGACCTGTTTCAGTACATGGGGAAAGGCTCATATAACCATGAAGCACCTGCATTCGATGATTGCTTTACTAAGCGTATGGACTGAAAAGCTACTCTGCATCTTCAGACTTTAGTCTCTTTATAAAGCTGGAATAAATTATTGTAATTTAAAGTGTCTATCAGGACAAGCATTAAGATAAAAATACAGCTACCAGGAGCTATTCTTCAAATGCTTTCCGGGATAGACATAAAACAAAAGCATCTTTCTCCTTAAATTTTTCATATATTATACCATATTATATGCACCAGCTCACACAGTGTAATGATTAACACTCTGGGCTCTGAATCCAGCAATCCAAGTTTGTATCTAGGTGGAACCTGGCCCTTGAGGAAGAGACCTGGTCAGTAATCCTCATCAACTTAAACCATGAAACCCAATATAAACAGGCTGCCCATGCATGCTTCAGTATATTATGCTACATTATGCATGCTACAGTATATTATGTACATATTATGGTATTATCTACCGCATTATATACATAATATACTGTAGTCAAAAACAGCAGGTTTTGTATTTAAATGATTCTCTGGGCAACATTAATGGTCTTCATGTATCATTTATTCTAAATCCATCAAGCAAGTTCTTCATCTAGCATCCCTCTGTCTTCCTACCTGAGCCATGCTATGCCACGTGGGTAAGGAGACAGCTTCTGCCTTCTGGTCACTGCAAAGGAAACATCAACCAGTCTACACGGAAACAACTAAACAAAGACAAGACGCACAAATAAATTTAAAACATAGTAAGTAGGAAATGTATTAGCAATGTGTGAGCAGAGGGCTTAGCAAAGTGGAGTTGACTTCTAAATAGGTCAGCCCATAAACAAAACATCTTAGCATTTCCTCGGCTGGCTTCAAAAATATAAACAACAACAAAAAAAATCATAATGTGGTTTTACTCCTTTGAACTCCCTGCCATCCTAATATTTTTATTCTGAACACACCATCAGCATTTGAGAAACACCAGAGCAGCACCACAGAGTTGCACACATTGCCATGTTAATAATCACATAATCACTCTGGAGTGCCTATGCATATTGGCTTCTGTAATCTTTTTCTTTCTGGGAAAGCAGTGAAAGCTGGGTGAGGCATGATTGTAATACAGAGCATTATTATTTTTATTATTTCATGAAATTCGGCAATCTGTATGCACATGCCAGGGGCTAGGAAGGCTTTTACAACCCGAAACAGCCGCAGATGTTGTTATTGCCTGTCCTTTCGCTGTGTATTTCTGAGACTTGACTCGTTTCTTAAATGTGACATCATATAATGGCAAAGAAACTATATCAAAAGTGAAACTCACTAAGCCTCCCAGATGTTCACCATAGGTGACGCCAAGCAACGAATTAATCAATAGATATGTTAACCCACTTTTCTACATTCAATTTGGGGGAAGGCATCATATATAATGGTTGAATTTATTCAGCACACATAGTAGGGAACCCTGTAGGTTAGTGTCACAAGTTTGGTAGGGTACATGTTAAGGGCAAAGCTGCCACAACATAATGAGAAGCTGCTATATTTTTCTTGTTTTCTTGGTAGATTGGTGTATCTCTTTTAGTCATGATCTGTACTATTTTTGGTCAATCCAAGAAATAGGACTGCTTCATCTTTTTCACCTTTTCTTCTAAAGTTCCCTTTAGGGGTTTGGATTCCATCTCTATGTTATCATCCTGGCATACACTTTCCTATTTGAAGATCTTATAATCTTTGCCTTGGATTTTTTTTTCTTGTTTTCATAATCAGATCAGCGGAATATAGCATTTAAGACTCCCTGTCCACTCTGCAGTCAGATGTGATCAGTTCAAGCCTTGTTTTCCCAGTAATGTGCGGTGAAACAGACAAAGCTTTCCCACCCAGAGGTGGGGTTAGCAAGACTTGCCTACAGTTATGAGGAAGCGAGATATGTCGATCACTGACAACACACCTGCCACAGAAAAATTAGGCAAAGTTAACCAGGAATTCTCTAACTTCCACCCCCTTGTTCAAATATAATACTTTGACAAAATAAATCTAATCATGCTCACCCACTCAGGAACCAATTCCATTCACCCCATTCAACCGCTTGCCTCAATATGGCATTCTAGCCTTCTACCACTTCCCTGGGCTTCAGCACACCAGACTTAGCCATGTCCTACATACTTACATGCTCCAAATCTCACATGTTGCTTACATTGCCTCCTGTCACTGAAAGAGCCTATATCATCCTCCACCTAGTCATAATCTATACACCCTCAAGACCCAGTTCAAATGTCAAGTTTGTAGTGAAATCTTCCCTTAAATAACCCATGCAGCCAGAATTACTCCTGCATGTATTTCTCCATACACATTTCTTCTTATTATTTATTTAACATTTTTTCCATTTATTTTACATACTGACCACACTTTTCCCTCCCTTCTCTCCTCTGGTTCCCCCCCCCATCCACTCCTCCTCCGTCACTATTCAGAAAGGGGCATGCCTCTCATGGGTTTGAACAAAGCATGGCAAATCAAGTTGAGGTGGCACAGTTCTCCTCCCCCTGCATGTAGGCTAGGCAAGGTGATCCAGAATTGGGAACAGGTTTCCAAAAGCCATTTAAGTACCAGGAACAGGTTCTGATAACTGCTAGGAGTCCTACAAACAGACCAAGCTACACAACTGTCACACACAAGCAGAAATCCTAGGTCGATCCCATGCAGGCCCCTTTAACTGTTGGTCCAGAGTCATGAGCTCCCAGGGCTCAGGTCAGCTGTCTCTGTGGGTTCCCCCATCATGATCTTGACTCCACTGGCTCTTATTATCCCTCCCCTCTTTCTTCAGGAGGACTTCCAGAGCTCGGCCCAGTGCTTGGCTATGGATCTCTGCATCTGCTTCTGTCAGTTACTGGATTAAGACCCTCTGATGACAACTAGGATCACCAATTAGATCATCAATCTGATTACAGAAGACGGCCAGTTCAGGCAGCCTCTCCACTATGGCTAGAGGTCTTAGTTGGGGTCATCCTTACAGATCCTGGGAGATTCCCTAGCACCAAGTTTCTCCCTATCCCTGAAATGTGTCCCCCCATCAAGACATCTCGTTTTTTACTCTCCCCCTCAGTCCTGCCCCCAACCTGCCTCTGGAGTCCAGCCCACCCAACTAGTCCCTCAAGTTCCCATTCCCTTAACCCCTAACCCCACCCACAGTTTACTCAGGAGCTCTTTTCTATTTCCCCTTCCCAGGGAAATCAATGAGTCCCTCATAGGGCTCTGGAGTCACACCACTGCCCAGTGTTATCATTATTTGCTTCTGATTTTTTCCAATTATTCTTTATGTTCTATGGACAGACATCATGTCTCAATGATCTGTACATCCAGGCAGTCCATCATCTACCTTGATATTTTCTAGGAGCTGAATGAAGATTTAAAAGAAAATAAATGGATAGCCGGCACACTGCCTGACAGTCTGGATGATGACTCTTTATCAGAGATCTTCTACACAACTCACATCTTAACTCCCATTCCTTCAAAAGAATCTTCCCCTCCGCTTCAACTCAATTAGCATCCTCCACTTTGAACTTCTGCACTATTTATTCTAGCCGTCTTTCATCTGACAGTTATAATATGTCTCAGTTTAATTTCAATCTCTTCTTTTCATATATCTGTAACAACATGCCACCAAGAGCCTAAAGTCATAAGATTTGAGTGTATCTCCAATCCCTCCCTGCTTTATGATTCCAGAAATTCTTGGGAAACATTTGTACTTGGCCCTCTCCAGATGTGAACCTCTTCTCTGGAATTAAGTAATTGGATCATCTCACCCTTCTCTGCCACCTCAACTTTCAGCATCAATGTTGTCTCCATTTGTATATATAAATGCATCAAGGTGATCCAGCAAATTAAAGTGAGTCCTTATTTACAGGATTCATTTCCCGTATTAGCTGCTGTGTTTGGACCAAAGATTTGGTTATATATGTATGCTTCATTTTGCTGAGATGGCTTTTGAATCCCTAAAACCCAAAACATTTTACAGTACTTTAATCTCTCAGTGTAATATCTTTAAAATACTCCTGTACTTAAGCAGTTGCTGTATAAAAAGAGAGTATAAAATAATCATCAATCTCATCTTCAATGTCCGTAGGATAGTTTGCACATGGGAACAGAGACCTGCATGTGAACAGAGACCTACATGTAAGCAGAGAATGATGTGTGAACAAAGACCTACATGTGAACAGAGACCTACATGTGAACAGAAATCTACATGTGAACAGAGACCTACATGTGAACAGAGACCTACATGTAAACAGAAATCTACATGTGAACAGAGGCCTACATGTGAACAGAAATCTACATGTGAACAGAGGCCTACATGTGAACAGATGACTACATGTGAACAGAGACCTACATGTAAACAGAAATCTACATGTGAACAGAGGCCTACAAATGAACAGAAATCTACATGTGAACAGAGACCTACATGTGAACAGATGACTACATGTGAACAGAGACCTACATGTGAACAGAAATCTACATGTGAACAGAGACCTACATGTGAACAGAAATCTACATGTGAACAGAGACCTACATGTGAACAGATGACTACATGTGAACAGAGACCTACATGTGAACAGAAATCTACAAGTGAACAGAAATCTACATGTGAACAGAGACCTACATGTGAACAGAAATCTACATGTGAACAGAGACCTACATGTGAACAGAAATCTACATGTGAACAGAGACCTACATGTGAACAGATGACTACATGTGAACAGAGACCTGTCATGGCGGAAGGCATCGTGAACTAAAGGTCAGCCTTGGCTCTGCGCTCCTGAGAAGGAAGCTTTAGCACAGTGCTCAGCATCAGTCCAGCATTTCAGAGGCCTCCCATGTGCTTCTTGAAAGTAATCCTTAGTGGAGATACTTAGCCTCCATGGGAACAGGTAAGTACATATAGAAGGCATACTCCTCTCCAAAGCATATAGCAAAATAGGATGGGAGAGAAGATAGACTTTCTACAAAGACCTCTAAACCTCTCCGATTCTGCTAACCATGCTCAGTGAGTCACTGGTGTGAAACTTTAAAGATACAACTAAACGCAGGCAGAATTTTTGAAAACACCTCTATTCCATAAGGTAATATATGCCAGGCATGCGAGTATGTATGGCAACTACTAGTAAATGTATTTGCATAGCAAATTTGTGCTATTCTCTTAACTCACCAGCACAGAGGCATAAACTTGCTGCTGGTCTGTTTGTAATGACAGAATAATGAGGTCTCCAGGGTCCAGGAGAAAACGGCTGGAGATGTCTCTTTGAGAATATACACTGAGTTACTGTGAATTGGTTTTGCTTTGTGCAATGCTCAGAATAATAAGAAGAAAAAATCAGTTCACAGCAATTTTTCCCAAATGGGAGTATTGTCTCTCAGCTATTTTTAGTTCATTGTTCTGAAAACCAAATACTGTTGTATTAATGTCTGTTTCAAGTAGAACTAGGCACATGTTAAAAGATATTTGTGAGGTTCCTCTTTAAAGGCAATGGTAATAAGTCCAGAGAACAATCTACTTTCATACTGAAGCCGCCTAATAAAACCATTCAAACTTCTGAAGCAAAAGCTTCTGATTCCTTATTAGATCATTTTCCTCTGTTTTATGAGGCAGATCAATGTGGAGATTAGAGAGCAAATCAGAATGCACACCCAGACCACTACACAGCCGTTGAGAGTGAGGAAGGAATGCAAATAGAAAAAGATGATGTGTTGATCTAAAAACTAAATAAACGGACAGATCTGTCAACGTCCGGAACTTGTCTGTGTGTAGACCACACAGCCCGTCTGCTTGGGCTTCTCATCCAGCCCCTGGAGGTGCTAACTCAGCCAGTAGTCATGGGGAGGTACCGATTTGTGCACGTTCTTCTTGTGTGGCTGCGAGGTGTACTTAAACTGTATTACAAGCGTCAATAGTCACTTTGAAGTCTGTAGAGCATTCAAGCTACATGATATACAGTGATTTCAGGGACCAACAGAAACTTTTCTACGTAGCTTTACTCAGAGTATGAAAACTAGAAAAACAAGGTGGGGTGGTATCTTATTTCCTCTTCTAGAATGTTTCTGCTCTCGAAACCAGTGTGACCTGCTTCCTCCTATTTTTCACATGTTATCTTGCATGTCACCATCTCAAAGACATCATTTCTAAACAGAGGATATTGCAATCTCCCATTCCCCAGAACTACCAGCATTATTTCATTCATTTTTCTCCACAACTCTTAAATTTTCTAATAAGTTACACTATGTAATTCAGTCTGTTTTCTCCATATGTAAACCCCAGAAGTGGAGAAATTTTTCATGTTTCTTTCATTTATTTTCTTTACCTGCAGGCCTGTGGCTCATTACATGTTCAAGAAATCTATGTAGAAAAAAAGTAATTATATGCAATGAATGATCAGTGCATATAAATTGATGGAGGTCTTTCACTGTGGTACTTGGTAGGCCTTAATTCTTAGATAAACTTTTGACTTTCCTAGAAATCTTAAATAAATAAATAACCCAAGTATATTCATCCTTTTTTATGAATTCCTCTGAACTGTCTTCTGGGAACACACACATTTTTATTAAACCAGATAATGATATAAATGAGATTTTTTTCTTAGCAGTATGATAGTAAAACCATCACGTATTTTCTCCACTATAGCTAAACACCTTAGCAATCACACAGAAAATAAGACACAAAAAATTAACCATGGGTAATCAAAGAAAAAGATGTAGCTTGAACTCTCCTCTCTGGGAGGCATAATCTATAGCCAGAATATGAATCCTATGAGGACTGTTTTCCTCACATGATGGAAGGAAACCAACCCATTAAACTTACCACTTAGTCATGCTGGTCCCTGAAGAATGAAGCCACCCTAGGAGCTAAGTGCTGGCTTCTGCCACGGACAGGTCTAACACTCCACTATGGCAATAGACAGCGAGCCTTGGTGAGGGCAAGTCCACGGTATTTCAATATGTCACATACATATAATATATGCATATACTTCCAGCTTAGGAAGAAGACTACTAATGCTGTATAAAATCCAAAGCCCAGATAGATTTATAAAACAAACAAACAAAAGCACTAATTTTTCTCCAACCAGAAACTGTATCTCCATTGTATCACTGGAGTTCAGTGTCTCTGGATATTTTGTTGTTCGCTTTGTTTTGTTTTGTGCCAGTTAAGAACAAAACTGTAAAGAGAAGGCAGGAAATTCACAGCCACCTAGAGCTAATTATATCCAATATATATATAATATGTATATATGCATATATATACATTAAATATATATATATTAAAGTGGAAGACCAAAATCAAAGAAAACCGTAACTGAAGGTCCTAAATTATGCTCCTTCAGTGATGCAAGAGGCCCAGCATGAGAAGTCCCATGGAGTCTAAGCTGAGAGCTGGCCCTCCCACCCACTGGTGTGTGGCTTTAGGAGAAGCAACTGGAGAAAGAATAAAATCCTGAGTGTCTCTCTCAGCTCTAGGTAAAATCTCAGCACCTGTAGCAAACTCTAGAGCAAAGATCTCAGGTTCAAAAACCATAGCACCCCAAGGATCCTACTAAGTTCTCTGTCCTACCCCTTGGGCCATAGGATACGGGCACAACACACATCACCCAGATTCTATGATAAGCTCTGAAAGATACAGAGGGCCTCAGGTAAGATGGGGTTAGAGAACTTACTCTCACAGTATCAAAGAAATCAGAGTTTCATGGTTAGAAAAACAAGGGTTATTATTTCCTATGTGTCAGGCATGAGTATTTTAATACCGTAATTAACTGAGTCTACACAACCACTCAAATGATGGGTATTATTATTATTGGTATGGATTGAGCAATACCCTCCAAAGCCTCATGTGTTAAAAGCCATAGCACAGTTGGGGGCATGCAGTAGTTGGGTTTCTGGGTATGCACCCTTGGAAATTATAAACATCTGATAAGTTAATAGAAAGGCAACTCTCAGGGCTTCTTAACAGAGGACATCACTTAGTTACTAAATAAGAGATATCTGGAGCATCCAAAACAAAGAGAGTATTAATGGGAAACCCTAACTCTATGTTTGAAAATATGGCTAAGGAGGAAAATGCCATTTTTAATAACTGAGTACACTATTAAAATTAAATAGCACTAATACAAACAAAAAATATAGAGTTAGTTGGTAATGATAGATCTTTACCTTTATCTGTGGGCGATCCACATTGACAAGCTGATAAGAAATGAAAAATATGCATTTAGTAGTAAAAGTTTCCAATGCTATGTATCTTTCTTTTTGTCTGCTTAATTTTTTATAGACCATAAAATTTAGGTAATATATTATGATCATGCTTCTGTTCATTTCTCCTTCATGTCTCTGCATTTTATACTTGGTATGCCTTAGGGGTAGTGTAAAGGGAAATATTTTTAAAAATTGAACAACAAACCGGCACTAAATTAGGAGAGAGGAGTCCAGTTTTCAGAACTGAGCTTCCTGCCTATGAGAACTAGCCAATACTTAAAGGCATGGGGATTCTCTAGTAGTAGATGGTTCATGTCTCTCCAAAGTGGCAAAAAGGTCATATCTGTCACATGGTCTGTCACATCTGCAGGAGCTGCTGCCCATCTTCAAATGTCAGAGATAGAGATGCTCTCTTAGGGAACAGGAAAGGCCTTTGAGGTTTTGTTTCCTAACGTATCTTTTCGTTTTCTGTGGTTTATCTTACACAGAATGCTTGCTCTTCTGCTTTGTTCCGTGGTGGTCTATCAAATTCATGCTTGACAAGGGCAACCAGGTAGGAGTTTGAGATTTTCAGGTTATTTATTGCCTAATAACAAAGCATAAAGAATCCATTGGTGGATTCTTTTAGTATTCTTGAAATCCATTTTCTTGCTTCACTTACAGACTATATGAGAAATCTGATAGTAAGGTCCTGACACCATCTTTTTTGACTTAGCATTTATCTCCTATTTTTTTTTCTCCCTTTCAACCCTCCTGGTTATTTTGTCTCTATTATATCTTTACTATATCAGGTACTGAGTTATCAGTACCTGAAAACTGGGTTAGGTCAAGTTATATTACTTACTTATACTGGATTAATAGATTAATAATAATTAATATTAATAGATTAATAATTCTTCAAAAGTATAATTTCTGATTCCTAATGACTTCTTTGGTTCTTGATAAATGCTACTCTTTGATCCTGCTTAGCATTTCTAAAGGCAGTGAGCTCATACAGTGAAGGAAGGAAGAGCAAGAACAGAGTCTTGTTAGGCAAAGGAGACATTTCCAGTGCTTAAGATAATTGACTGATGAAAAAGTATGAGTAAGTATAAAATTTGACTATGCACCCCATTAAAAAAAACAATTCTGAGTCAGGAGGTGGTGGCATACATCTTTAATCCCAGCACTCGGGAGGCAGAGGCAGATGGATCTCTGTGAGTTCGAGGCCAGACTGGTCTACAAGAGCTAGTTCCAGGACAGGCACCAAACTGCACAGAGAAACCCTGTCTCAAAAAACATAAACAACAAACAAACAAAAACAATTTTGTAATATATAAATACATATGCAATAACACACAGCACCATTGCATATCTAACTAAAAGAAATGAAGACAAAAGAATTAGAGGAAAAATACCAGAAATAACAGCAGCCAAAATATAAAACATCTAAAATCCAGTTAACAAAAAAGAGAGAACACCTATATAAAAATCAGTGTGGTGCCACCAACAAATAAAAGCCTTAGACACATTGCATAAGTCATATTCTTTGACAGAAAAATCAAGTATTATAATAATATAAATTATCCTCAACATGAAATTTGATGTACTAAAATTTAAAATTCAATTCAATATTTCTGGAATTAAAAAAAATTAATACTATGCTTAGTCAGAGGAATCTACATTCCAGAAAAACCTCACAAAGAATAAGGAAAACTAGTTTATTAAAACATGTCACAAAGCTTTCACTAATTTTTACACTGTTTATTAATACAGACTAACATGGAATTTAGAATTATATTCAGCTATAAAGAAAAAGTAAATGATGAAATTGTCAAGAAAATGGATGCAAGTGGGCAAGTTAACCTGAGTGAGGTAATTGAAACCCATAAAAACAAGATGCTCTGTCATTTGTGGATACTAGCTCCAAATCCTTAGTTATATGTATTTAATTCTAAGTGCCTATGGGAGACAGTAGAGTAGAATGTAGCCAATGGAGGAGAGAAGACCTTAAAGGGGTTGAGATAACCAAGAATGGGTTAAAAAGAAAATAGAGTTCTAAATACCCCAATTAAAAAATGGGGTAAGGATCTGAATAGAGAATTCTCAACAGAGGATGTTCGAATGGCCAAAAGATACTTAAGGTCATGTTCAACTTCCTTAGCAATCAGGGAAAAGCAGATCAAAACAACTTTGAGATACCATCTTACACCTGTCAGAATGGCCAAAATCAAAAACACCAAGGATTCCCTATG